>JAJDFE020000441.1:27500-31240 GCA_021527465.2 Geoglossum glabrum | reverse complement strand
CGCCGAAGTGCCTCCATCGTCTATAAGCCGTCACACTACTAGCTAAGCCCTAAGATCCACGCTACGGTCTTACATTATAAATATATAATTCGAATGCCTCTTGGACCTCTGTTCAGATACCTTGAGCCTTTCGAGCCACGCTAGATAAGGTCAGGCCAGCTAGCTATACTACAAGTAGTAGAGACTCGAGATGGGGCCCATAGATAAGCCTGTGGGTGGTAGAGTCTAGAAGGCCTACGCAATGTTTTGTGAACTCAGGCGAGGTTTGTGGGCTATATAGTAGGATCATGCAGCTCATGGATACGGCTTATAGATGTAGCTAGATCGTAACACTTATAGATCATATCATCTTTGTGGAGGTCTGATGTCGTTACACTGTCTAGCAATTGAAAGCAGTTTTAGAAGTCCAATATGGCTATGAGCCTCCTTTATAGGAGCTTCATTGCTAGTGCCTTATACTGGATAGTAAGGTTTGGAGTGGTTTTAATATAGTAATGTAATGTTGAGGAAGGGAGGGCAAAGAGACAAACAATACTGGAAGGAGAAAGAGGGTGTTTTCTGGCATTAGTATGCATTTTTTTAAAAAAATTTTAATTTATTTTTAATATATATATACAGATAAAATGCCAAGATTGCTGCTAGCAAGGTTTTGATAGAAGATAGGAAAAGGTATTGAATTTTTTTTTATTAGCTTTTGTAAGACCGTAGCATAGATCTTAGGGCTTAACTAGTAATGTAACGACTTAGAGATGATGGAGGATCTTCAATGTAAAGTCGTCATAAAGTATTTTTAGAGACAATATAACGAAGTTTGGATCAGCAGAAGTACTCTTGATTTTGTAGAGTAAAGAACTAATCGCTACCTATCATACTATGAGCAGTGGATTGCTTAAATATATGATTCAGCTGGCTTCCCAACAGCTATTTTGTTCTCTAACCTGACTCCCATTGTCTTGACTCTTTCTGTTACTGGCGATGTTGTCTACTACTGGTAATGTTGTCAGATCGGTATCTAATGCTTTTAGAAGTTGCTCTTTTGGTGTATCACTTTTGTAGTAATGGTTTTATCAATAGAGGTAGGAAGCTGTTTTCGTTGTTTACTTAGCAGTTGTATATGATTGTAGATATTATTTGCTTATGAATTATGTCATCTTTGTGGAGATCTAATATTGTTACGATGTCTGGCAGTTAGAAGTGGTTTGAAAAGTCTGATGCGGTTATGGGCCTCTTTTGTGGGAGCCTCATTATTAGTGCCTTATACTATCTCCCTTATTACTTGATATTAGATTAGATATCTACTAGTATATAGGTATTTGCACTATAGGAAAAAAGCTTTCTCTTCAACTTGTGAAAGCAATTAACTCAATTCATGACTTCCTATATACTCAGTTATTTTATTTAGATAGCGTCCTAATATCTTATGCGATACATTAAACTTAACACTTATAGCATCAACTGTCTTAACTTTATTTTTTTTTATTGTATTAAGGGCTTGAGTAATATAAGCTTTAGTTTTGGTATACTTAATACTTCGTTTTCTAACCATGATGCATGATGGTAGTATTGGTAGCAATAGCAATAATATTGGGAGATAGTGATTGTGAAACATTAGTCATATTGCCACTTCAGACTCTAATCAATCATGTGACTATGTAGAGCAATAGCATAGTTACCTCAGCAAGTTTAGATTATTCATCTTCCTAAAACGGTTAGATCGCATATGAGTCCCGTTTTGATGAATGGTCTAAGACATAAATCGGTCGCATCATATACTATTTGGATAATTTCTATATGTAGATACCAAAACTATTTAGAATAAGTGATACTTGTGAATATCAACAATGGTATCAATATTTGATATATGGTAACTAAAAATTATTCATCTATATATAAAAATAAGGACTTTCGAATAATACAAAATATAAAGCAATTGAATCAAAACTGATAGAGTTTTACTCAATTTAGTTGCTCTAGGAAGATAGGCAGGTATTCTTTTAGGTCCTAATGAGAATTTTCTATCAAGATCCTCGAAAGGCTAAGGTACTTAAGGCTAATGGATATGCAGCCATGACTCAGAAGTTAATCCGTTATGTAATTTGAGGCGCTGAATCGATTGATATTGTCAGATTCATGAAATCAGGTATGTTATAGAAGTTTTGCTCAGAAAACTGATTATAGTCCAAATTTATTCACATTCTTGCCAAAAAGCTCAATTCTTGACTCAGACGACTCATATAAACCCATATCACATATATTCCAAGAGTCGGCTGAGCTTGCTGAGATAATAGCATAGTTAGAAGTGGCCACGGCTCAGCAAAATATATGTAAAAAAGACATGCACAAATTTTTTTGTACCATTACATCTATATAATACATCTACTATGCCTAAACCAAATCCTGATCTCGTACTGGAAGTTCTTAATCATATACAAAAAAAAGAATTTCAAAGTCTTTGTGAAGCGTCTTCCTCTACAGGTGTCCCATGATCAATACTCAGCTATCATAAACTTAGATACGTCTCTAAATTCCAAAGCATAAAAACCTGATGGTTTCTCTCAGAATTAGAAGAAAAATCTCTTGCAAATCATATCCAACATCTCTACATTGTAGGGTTTCTACCTACTTTCCAAGTAGTTTAATAAATGGCAGATATTATCATTCATCGATGCATTCCTTTTTTCGAAGATCCTCATAGCAAAGATTTACTGGTGGGGATTAATTGGGCTTCTACATTTTACTATTGACATAAGGAATTGAAAGTAATACGAGTAAAGGCATTGGAGATGTCACGATAAGTACATACTATATATGAAAATATTAAGAGGTGGTTTGATATTTTTAAAGAAGTTATAGATAATCCGCTGGTAGTGAAGGATAATATGTATGATATGGATAGGATGGGAATTCAATTGGAGATGATAAAGACAATAAAAGTAATTGTTTCAGAAGATGCAAGACGAAAAACACATGGATCCCTACAGATGAGACAAATGTTAACTGTTGTTGAAACTATTTGTATGGATGGAACATATTTGGCACTACTGGTTATTATTCCTGCAGCAATACATCAAGGTTCATAGTATATTCATAGAGAGTATACTGATTGGTATTTTGGAATCAGTCCTAATGGATACTCTGACGACAAATTGGGAATGGAATGGCTATAAAATGTATTCCATCCCCAAATGGTTGGCAAAGCTAAAAGCTTACCTTGGGTTCTCATATGTAATGGCCATGGCAGTCACAAATTAGCAGATTTTATTAGCTTTTATTTCGAGCATAATATTATTTTGTTATGACTATATGCACATACTACACATATTACTCAGCCTCTCGATACAAGATGTTTTAATACTGTAAAGTATTATTATTGACTGGGGATTGTTTGAGCTGTAAGAGGAGGATCTACCATTATTACAAAGAATCAGTTTATGAAACTGTATTTTGAAGTTCGTGTTAAGATATTTACCCTAGAGATCATTGAGTCAGCATGGAAGGCTTGTGGATTACTTCTCTATAATCCCAATCTTATTCTCGATATATTAGAACGTTCTATTATGTAAGGCACTAGCAATGAGGCTCTCACAAAGGAGGCTCATAGCCGCGTCAGACTTCCAAAATCACTTTCAACTACCAGACGGCGCAACGACATCAGACCTCCACAAAGAAGACATGATCTATAAGCAAGCAATATCTGCAACCGCATACAACTGCCAAGCAAATAATGGAAGCAGTATTCT
>JAJDFE020000441.1:0-22500 GCA_021527465.2 Geoglossum glabrum | reverse complement strand
AATTTGGTGGGTGTTTAAGACCCGACGGCGTCTTTTTGGGTAAAGACGGGGAGGGCGATGAGTTCGAAGAATTCATAGCGTTGATGGATGTTGTTAGCGATGGTGGAGGAGGCCGTTTCACCTTATGGAGCGGTTGAGACGGTCTTGCTGACACTGCAGTCGCCATGCTGTAGGAGGGGGTTTTTGACGAAGAGCTTAGGATGGATTAGAGCGAAGGGGGATACTTGTATGCGATGAGCGATGTTGAAAGGATTCCGAGGTAGATTCAGGTGTCGGCGGATGACGGAGCAAACATGTACGGAGAAGAGTGAACTGAGCCTAGCAAGCAGCACATGCTCGCAAAAGCGATCCAATCTTTACAAACGTGTTGGGGTAAATGAGACCATCAGTTGAGATGGATGAGTTGCATTCATGCCGAAGAGAGAGGGTGAGGTAGCGCAGGCGCCAAGATCGTGTCGATATCTCAGTTGAAGTCACGTGCGCAGAGTGTGCAGTGCTGGTATGTACTGTAGATGTCCAAGATAAAATTCGAAATTCATCCCTAGGAATTTAAGAAAATTAAATCACATCAACTTCTTTCTTAATCCCTTCCCGCTATTCTCCTCCCCCAATGCTCTCCGACGTGTAGTCCTTCGACAACCTCGACACCTTTTCCTAATCCTACTCTGTCTGCCTGTTCCCACCATCTATCGACCTTTTTCCCTTCACTCTCATGATGCATTTCGTCTTCGCTGTCAACCAAACCTCCGTGGCCGCCTTCAGCCCCTACAACAACCACTATTTGTCCAACCCAAGATGATATCTGTGTTACCATGTCACCGTTATCTCCAGAAAGAGATTCCTGGAGGTAGACAACCTCCGGTGCTAGATGGCGAATGATGTGAACATGTCCGGAAGGCGTTGTGAATGGGAGGACCATAGTGCTCTTCTCCACCAAAGACAGTGCTTGTTTGTAGAGGTTCTTGAAGGCAGGCGAGACATGTGCGGGTAGGGCGGGTGTACGAGGAGTGTCCAAGCCGGAAGACTCTGGTGCGACCGGTTTGGGATCTAGGGGTACGAGGGGCTTCTCTAATTCCTCGCCCGGCGTGTATGCTTCCTCGTGGCCGATATTTGAGAACGAGGAGGTGTTAGACGCAACGGGACGGTGGGCATTGGAGGTAGAGAGTGGGTGTTGCTTGATTTCGGGTGCATATATGAGCACAAAAAGCTCCGTCATGCCAAGGTCGATATGAGATGGGAGGTGGGAGAGGATGGACTATGCGGATTGTGTTAGTGGCATAACCTAGTGAAACAAAAGTAGACATACAGCTTGTTCATGGTCACCCCCGTGGTCACCACCTTCTTGAGCATCAAGGTTCGTCTCTGCGGAGACTACAATAGCGGCCTTCTTCCTGCGGATATTGCTCTGGCGGTATTCTTGAGGTATTGCCTTTCGACTGTTTGTGTCCGTAATAGCGGTTGTACCGGGTGCTATTGCTGCAGAATCTGGTCCCCTCACACCAGAGATGGGTTGCACAGATGGGCCCGCGACCTGACTAGAGGCCTGCCCAGGCACAGTTTCTCTAGTCGATCGTCGTACGTCTGCCTCTTCTGACCACCGTGAGTGATCGGCAAAATCATCTTTCTCTTCTTCCCGAATTGAAGACAGCACACCCCCTACCGCAGTGCCTGCTGCAGCTACTCCGGCGGCAACTCTTTTACTAGCCCCGTCAAGTATTTGCTGAGGACTTGGTGTCCGGCGCAACGCGCCAGACATGCGTGCGACCATCCCTCCCGACGCGTCGTGTTCTGCGTTTTTCCGGCGATCGCTATAACTGGCCGCCGAGTCATCTTTTCTTTCATCAGAGCTATCGTCGTCGTCTTCATTGCGGCGCTCACTCCATATCCATGCTGCGAGTCCGAGTGTCGCGGCTGTAACAGTCACCGCTAGGGGTATCCAGTAGCCAAAAGTGCCTCTCCCGGCACCGCGATGGCGTTGGCGTTCGTACTGGTCGTATGGCATATTTGCGATACACTGTGAGCCTTCACCCTAGCAGTGGGATTGAGATGCAGTCCGTAAACATTGAAAGGTGATGGTAGACGGGACAAGTACTGGGACGGCTTGTTGACATGCGATGACTGGTGTTTTGCTCCTAGCGGGAGGGGCTGAAGCGACCGAGGAACGTCCTCGGCTGGTCTAGTAACTAGTAGACGAGTGCTAGGACTGCCCTGCGAGAACTCGGCGGTTTGAGGACGTAAAGTAGGTAGAGATTTGACTAAGAATAAAAAAAAAATTATTCTTCCGAACGAGAGGAGATTCGAACTCCCAATCTTCGGTGGTCAACACAAGCCGAAAACCGACGCCTTAACCCTACAAAGCGGTTAGTCAATCATCCACATCATGTGGATTTTCTCGCGTCACTAACATTAGGCCACCCGTCCACTACTTTCCTATTTTTCAGTTAGTTGCACACAAGACGATCTGGCAGTGCAGGAATATCATCCTCCGCCCCGCCCCGAGTTCTCGAGCGTCGGTGCCAACACATATCCCGTCCGTAGGCATGGGCATGGCTGGACATAAACGGAAACTGCGTTACTCCCGTCAACTTGAAAATATCCGACAGTCTACCCCTGTCGTAAGAAACTGAAAGCAGCTTCACGTTGTTCTGTTGGCAGGGCGAAAGAGATGGCGAATCTAGTCTTTTCACCCACACTCTTCCCTCCAATTGGCCACACCACAACTTACCGTATCAGGGGGGGTATTGTGGATTTTCAGTGCTTGATGGAGTTGAGTTGTAGTGGAGATGGGGTACTATCCCCTGGGCTTCTACTACCTGATCAGCACTTTACCGTTTTACTCTGGTGGAGTGTAGATGGTCGAGGCGGTTGGAGGCCGTCAGCGTTTAGGCGTAGCAACGGGGTAGGGGGCGGGGGGAATATTCAAGTATGACCGAGTGTTCCTGCTCCGCTGGCCAGGTATCCTGCTGAATACCGCCGAAGCATTACTACCAAAGCAATGCCACTAAACGCTATGAGGCATTTGTTCTCCAGCTGCCTTACCCCAGCACCAGGCCTCTGCAATTCTGCCTGAAGTATCGCTTTGGCGATGGCCCCTGGTATGTAGCGTCTGAGTTTCTCAGGTTCGAATCTCTGCCGTTTTGTTCATTTTTTCGGCGATTAGGCTGTGGTCTGGGAGTCGTATTGGAGGCGTCGATGGCCGCATCATCGTCACACCGCCGCAGTCAACAGTGCCGTTAGGACTGCCTTCGAAGGGCGGAAGCTCGAGGCCACCTCTGAAGTTTGACGATATTCTCGAATCACACCCGGAGGAAGGTGTGAGGTTTTTATTCAGGGTTACACCTGTGGATGCAGATTCGTCTCGCGAGGAGCTTGAACTCCTGGACCGTCTGGGTGTAAATGTTTGGCGCATAACATCTCCAATTTCGCACGCATTCAGTAGCTTGGAACGCCCCACCAAAAACAGTAACGACAGAAAGCAAGTAGCCGAACTTCCTTTGGGCAGAGTAGTCCTACTCGAGCGATGGATGGCATTAGTCAAGATAGCAAATCCATGGATGGGGCCAATTCATTCTGGATCGGCTGCTGGGGGTGGCGGAGGTGGAAGCACTTTCACGACTACTAAAGAGTGCCTACTCCTGTTGATGCAGCGAAGAGACGGCTACCATGTTGCGATCTTACCGCTCTCTGGCATTCCTTCTAGAGAAGGCACACCGACGGCAAGTTCGTATATGACTTCTTCACACGCTAGTGAACACACACCTGGGAACAAGGAGTGGGATGGGGTTATCTGGCGCATATATGATGAATCCCCTATTGGTGGTGGGCGACTTGGTCATGCTAAGTGCATAGTCGCTGTTGGTATGGACGTTAAAAGCGTGGTAAAGGGTGTGATATCGTGGGCGTCTCTTGCTGTGAAGAGAGCGTCGCAACCTGGGAGTCTGCTGGCTACTAGGGAAACTGGTGTCCACGGAGGTGGAGAAGGGGGGACTCTCCCTCAGCCTTTAATGTCTGGTGACATTGTTGCGTACGGCCCACCGACTGATCGTGAGCTCTACCATTTGTATTCCGGTCTCTCGTACTGCACTTGGAATTCCCTAGGGGCGAACCTTTCTGGAGAGAAGATCCTTAACGCGCTACAAAGGATATACGAGGCGGGAATTAAAGTATGCAATGTTATCATAGATGACAACTGGCAGACTTTGGTACGTGGCGTAGCTCTACGTGTCTTAATTGTAGAAGTTAGCATACTAACGGATGATATTCTGGCGTCTAGGAAAACGCTAGGTACACTTCCTGTGGAACTTGGTCAGCCTTTCACGCAAATTCAAACTTCGATTCTGTCGGGGGGTTGTCGGGGTTAGTAAAGAGGATTCGGAGTCTGTATTGCGATGTACAGAATATTGGTGTGTGGCATGCCCTGGTTAGTTATATGGGAGCACCAAATTGCCCAATGCCATCTTAACCGTTAGTATCCGTTACCTTAGCACGGCTACTGGGACGGCATCACTCCAGGGGGGGAGATCGACCGCACGTACAAAACTGTCGAATGTACATGGAAAGACAATGTTAGTCAACAGGAACGAAATCTTCGATTTATCGATCCCATAGACATCGAGAGATTCTACGATGACTTTTACCGGTAGGGAAATCAATACCTTTGCGTTGTAGCTATACCTTCTCTTGGTAGTTGAGGTAATTGCGGGGGGACCGTCGGAAGCCGCAGGCTTACACTTTGCGCAGGTATCTCTCGGGGTGCGGTATCAATTGTGTGAAAGTCGATGTGCAATGCCGTATTGATGAACTGAAGAACGGATATGATAAGGGGCGGCTTCTTCCCGCTTATCAGCGAGCCTTTGCATTGAGCGGTCTGTATCCGATTGCCCTCTATCAGGCGACGCCTTTCGAGCTAATCTCTGATGGGTGTCTGGAAAAGCTCGGAAATACTTTCAAGGCAAAGTTGTTGTCTGTATGGCTCATGTTCCTCAGATACTACAAAACTCTCTCCTCGGGAACGGACCCATACGGCCACTGTTCAGGTATTGACTTTCATCTAGCTCTGGGACCTTCCTAACTATTAGTATAGGACCTCGGACGACTTCTATCCAAATGTTCCCGAGAGTCACGGTTGGCATATTTTCGCGAATTCGATGAATATGACTATGTTTAGCCACCTAAATATCGTCCCCGGTATGAACTGAGCAACCTTCCACTAAGGAGTAGCCTCCCCTTTGCATTTCGCCTTACTTGCTAACGCCGCTCTATACCAGACTGGGATATGTTCCAAACTGCGCTGCCACGATATGCAGGTTTCCACGCTGCTGCTAGGTGCTTGTCCGGTGGGCCCGTCGTCATTACCGATGTCCCGGGGGACCACAATGTCGGCCTCATCCAACAAATGACTGCCACCACGCCTGACAACCAGAGCATCACATTGAGGCCGTCCTCCATGGCGACTGCTTCTGATCCTTACATGAGCTATACTTCTTCAAAGCTCCTCCGAATCACGAATGTATACCTCCGAAATCCGAGCAGTGCCACTCCAGAAGTTGCCTCTTTTGTGGGATTCTTTAACATTTCGGTAATTCCGGCACGAGACCTATTCCGTCTCTCGGATTTCGATGGCCTAATTGAGAGCCTTCACTACATCACGCGAAGCTACCGTTCCGGTCATGTCACTCCACCTGTTAGTCAGATTAATGCCGATGACACCTTCATGACTTTACACCTCGAGCCAGGAGAGTGGGATATACTAACTGCAGTTCCCGCTACACGGCTGCTAGGCCCCTCCAATACCGTAACGTGCTACATCGGCACTTTTGGTCTTAGTACTAACATGACCGGAGCTGCGGCAGTTACTGATACGAACATTCGGAACATAACTGACGAAAATGGGCTAAGGCACGGTGTTTCTATTCAATATTCTCTCAGTGCTCTCGGGACTCTGTGTAAGCTTAGTTATTACCCTTCTAATGTTTCAGCAAATGAAGAAGCATACTAATGGACCATAAAACCCAAGTGGTCTATATCTCCAATTCCATCCATAACCACTTACGAATTGAGATTAGTGGGATACCTCTACACAGGGATGAGGGGTATTGGAGGGTTCACCCAGGCCACAAGGATATTGTCGAGGTCTTTGTTGACAAGGCCTATGAGAGGCTGCGTCCGCACGTTGGGCATTCCGAGCATGTAGCACATCTTGCAGTGAACATCAAGTTATATGGGGTTTCTAAAGAGGATTGATGGTGCATGGAAAGGCATATATACCTTAAAGCCAGAATTTATAGCCATCACCTATACTCTTGCATTCGTGCATCATGATATAATGTCTTTGGAATGACAGACTGCAATTAGAATCCAGGTCTCCAGGCCTTCAAAATGAGAGGTGACAAGAGAAGGGGGGTGGGAGAAAAGGGACTGTTAAAGTGCCAAGAGCTTCTTCCTCTTGTGTGCTTGATTTTTTTTTCTTCTCCTTGCTTTTCCCTCGAAAACGAGTTTATTCATTCTATAGCTTATGCTAGGCGGTATCCAACGGCTGATGCGGTAGGATATGTCTTACAATCTAAAATGGCTCCATATCGTGCATGTATGTATGTACTTACGTACAAGAGACTTCCCAACTAAGGGCTCCATGAGACACTCTCCTCGTTGTTGCCCACGCTCTGCAGACAAGCCCCCGCCCCCCCCACCTGCACTAATGATACTAGTAGCCGCACTTATCTGGCGGGAGAGGCAGCTCAAGTTGATATTCGCCATCTCCCTCCACGACGTCCGGGCCTGGATTGGGGTATCTTAATTCAGCGGTCGTAAGTGGTGTTAGGCAGCCGTTTCCATTGTCGGCGATCAGCATCCCGGGGCGTTCGTTAAACGGTACAGTTGGGGAGTATGCGCGCTTGCCTTGGGCTGAAGGTCCTGTGGCGCGCCGGTAGCGTTGTAGGGGGCGGGGGGCAAGTTGCGGCTTGTTGCAAGTGCAGGAGCATCCGTCTGGGACATTAAAACCAAGGTTCGCGGGATCATCCTCCACTACTCCTACAGATCCCTCAGTGCCCCCAGTGATTTTTATGGAGGCACAGTTCATGTTGAATTCCTGTTCACGGTTGAACCATGTCCTTGTTTCAACTGATGTGAGCAACGTGTTTTGTCTTCTTCATTTAACTAGAAGATAGAAAACTTACCATGCAAAGACCACGTCCCCTGTAGGGATGTCGGCGGGAACGGTAAAACCGAATTCTTGTGAGTCGGTAGCATGACGATGTGGACAGTTGCCTTCGTAGGATGTGGCGACCCGGAATGTTTTCCCGCCGTCGACAGAAAACCCCACCTGGCAGGATCCACCATAATGGTTACCAATACCGGTGAGGCTGGTAAAGTTGATTGTTAGAATCTCGAGGAAATAGCTGACAGCCGGAACGAACTCACCTGAATGTTTGAACACTACCGGCCTCCCAAGTTGCGACAGGTTGCCCCTGTGGGGTCCCGAGGAGCTTGAGGTATCCACGGCAGAGGTCGGGGTCACTCCGGCCGCAGCAGTTGTATGGGTACTGGAGGTATGGGTCGGGGGGATCGGTGCGAAAGGGGTTGTTTGAAGCTCCAAAGGGTGGGGGAAAGAGAAGTTGCATGTGCGCTAGAGCTTCGGAGAAGAGCGCACAAACAGAAATGAGGCTAAGCTTCGTCATGATGAGTATTTTTCTCTCTCTCTCCAGGTGGGTGTTGAAGAAAGCCAGCGAAATGGTCGTCCTAAAGTACGTGTTTTCCGGGAAGAGAAAGGAAGCTTCTCGGAGACCCGCACTGCGAAGTGAATAAAGTAATCTGGTGTTAATCCTTCACTTTATCCCAAGATCTTTTTGTCTAAAAACAAAAGAGAAAGGCTGCCTTTGTCACAGCATGGGACTCCGTAAACAATAATAGCCTTTGCTGCGTGCTTGGGGATCTGAACACAAGGAAACAACACAAGCCCCGCAAAATCCGGGGGTACCGCGGCGATCGTCCTCCTCCCTCTTATGTCTTCTCAGGAACCAGACGGGCTCTGTTTATACGCCGGCAAATAGATTACAGCGCGGTTAGTCTCTTCCCCCTCTCTGTCCCTGGCGTCCTCGCGTGCAGCCGATAGAGGGGAACCCGGGCTTGAAACAGAGAACTGCACATCGGGTGCGCGTGCGCATCCAGCTGCGGGGTTTAAGTATTTGGAGGAGCGGCTGTCCGCAGGCAATGTGGGCATCGGGCTTCCGGGCTTCTGGATTTGCTGGCGATGAATAATAGTAGCGACATCGGGGACGGTGGTTCTGCGCGTTCCTGGTTGCTTCTGTGGCGATGGCGTGGAGTTTGACGGAGCATCCTGGTACTACGGAGTACAGATGCGATTGTCTGCACTCATCCACGCGGGCGAGCGGTGGGTGGCCATTTTAACGGCTGTCTTCAGATATTTATTTGTTCGAGGCCGTTTATACTCTGTTCTGATCCTCTCTCTAGGGATCGCTTTAGGAGATCTGCATGACATTATTCGGTTTGCTCAAGCGCCATATCGAGGGGTTTTGATACCAAATCCCTCCTCCTGCTACCCAGGCAAGCCATTGAACAAGTGCCGGATCGAGGTGCCCGGAATGCAGTCTTCGCCAATCCATCGTTTGTCATCTCCCACATGGGATTTTAGTAAGGCCCCTGGCGGGAGCGGGAAATAGCAAGACTGAGGCATTCGAATCGGCCGGATGCCATGGAGTCTCGAGGGCCAGCCGGGAGGCTTAAGGGTCGAATTTTACCCTGGGTTGGCGTAATAGGAGGGTTGGGTGTGCCGAGATGATGGGGAGGGGGCCATGTAGGTGCAGGAATCCTCCGCAACAGAAAAGGACAACGTCAAGTTGGTATGTGCACTCTGGAGTCTATACTAGAGCCAATGGGAAGTCTTTGGAAAAGTCAGGGACAAAGACCCCTACTGTTTTAGCAACTATACGACAAGTCGTTTTTTGGCGGTGCGACTTCTACTTTACTAGCGAGTGATGCCTCCTGTGGTGCAGTATTCTCCAAGTATGTGTCTGGGAGCCCGAGTATCACACGCTTATGAAGACTTAATATCACTTCGATAGCACCAGCGGTACTGTTTAAAAGTCACAAAATGATCCTCGAGGGCGGAATAACATCTATAAAAAACAATGGTAGAACAGGGGTGGCGCTGAAGTTTGCATAGGACAAATGTCGACCGTGATCTCGTTCACCCACATTCTGCCCTTGACGAGGTGGAAGAAATATCGAGGAGATAGAAAGTGCTAGAGAGAAAATTTCTATAAGGCAGAACCTATCTCAATCTGCGAGACGGTGAAAAAGGAAATTGCGGCCGTGACGAGCAACTCTGGGGATCCGATATTCCCATATATCGAATGTTGATAGGAGTAAGAAAACCGAACTGCCGTTAATCCCGCCCCTAATTTCCATTTCTGAATTGTTTCCTTCATTCCTCCATAGAAGGCCGTTTAAAAGAGACGAAAAAAAAAATTCCCCATGATAATTCCTGTGCCTTAGTTCGAGCCCCTTGGTTCCTTAGTTAGTGGGCCCCTTTGGAGATACCGGATCGTCCAATTGCAATTAGAAAGAAAGGTGGATTAAAGGATAGCAAAAGAAGCAGGCGATGAAGGGGATTGAAAAGCCAATCGCCATCACCATCTCTAAAAGGTGCTCCAATTCCAATCCCTCGGCACACTCCCCGACACACTCCCCACCTTCTGTGCACCCTCTCCCATCCCCATTCCCATAAAGCCCTTCCCACCCATGCTGCCGATTATGCCCATCGTCGGTGTCTGTGGGATTACCAACCCGCTATCCTCCGAGCTCCCGCTGTTAGAGCGACTGCGGCGAGAGACGTCCCAGCGCTGAAACGCAAGCCAGCAGGCATCGCACGCACGGCTGGGAGTTCCCTGGGGGTGGAACGTGGCGTGTTGGTCGAGCGGGACGGCAGCGGAGGCGTGGAGGTTGCAAAAGATGTTGCCGCAGCGGCGGCAGTGGTGGCGACGCTCAAAAAGGGAAAAGGACTTTGTGCACGAGGCGGCGTTGCAGGAGCGGGCAGAGGCGTCAGGCTAGAGAGCTTTCTGTTAGTGAGGTGTACGTGCCATAAGTCAAGGAGAGGGGAAGGGCAAGTCAGCTCTAGCGGCAGTCATATGAAAAGCGGGGGAAAAAGTAAAAACAGAATGAGACCGGACATGGGACGCGGTGAAAATTTTTTCAGGGCGGCGTGTCGTTGGGGCCGGCCAGGAAAACCCTCCAACAGCATCACAGAATGGGCAACACGTCCTCTCCTGGCAGTGTCCCCGGCATGGCACCTTGGCGGGTCCTGTCTTCGTATATTTCGCTCTTGGCCATTAGGGTGCATGTACTGTACATCCCCAGCTCAGCAGTTCGCCATAAGCGATGTACGAGAACCCCAGCACCTCGAAAATTGGCTTTTCTTGGGGGGGGGGGGGGGGGGGGGGGGGGGGAAGTGCCATCGCCTTGCTTGCACCGAAGGGAGATGAAGGCTGGGGTGTTGCAGTTTGGGTGAATCGCTGCCGTGGCTGGAGTCCGGCCGGCTGTTCGGTGGGTAGAGCTGGAGTTCAGGCACAGAGCTGACGGAAAGCTTCCCGCCGCAGATATGAGAGTGGAAGAGGAAGAGGGACACACGGGGTGACAACACGTAAAACAGCTCACCTGCCAGTGCGCTCGAGTTGGGAGGCCCGTCACTTCGCCGGAGCCTTCATCGCATATCCACTCGACCTCTGCTACCTTTCCTAGACCCCAAGTCTTCGCGCTATCTCCAGTCGATACTCTCCCGAGCGGCCCGCCGTCATCACTATTCATACTGCCAACACTTCCTGCAGAGCTGCCAGGCGGAGGAGACATTGGGCCTTGTCGCCATGGCCGCTCGGTCGGCCTCAGGACGGCAGGACGGTAGAGCGGTGACTTTGGAGGGCGCAGCTGCCGAGTGGTCATGGGAAGCTGGTGCAACGCAGCGTTGACGGTGTGAGGGCTTGTTTGGGGGACGGAGTTCAGTGGAGCAGCTGTGGGGTTGGTTGGTGGTGTGTATTGCGGGACGTAGTTGTGGGAGTGAGAGGATTGAGGCGGTGTGGTGTAAGAGTCCGTCGAAGAGCTTGAAGCCATTATGGCCTTTAACGAGGGAGAGTGTTGCCCAGACCCACGATGAAAGAGGATGCGATATGAATCCTTCGAGCTGGCCCTTTCTCCTGTTCTCTTTTCCTGCCGGTTGGGGCCCGTTGTGCTACTAGGGACTGGAGAGCAGACTTGGGTATGCCTTGTCGAAGAAGCATCAACGGGGAACGCGTTTCACGACACGTCTGCTATTTTCTCGTCGTCAAGCCAGTCGGTGAATTGGCTCGTATCAAACCTCTACACGGACCAAATCGAAATAGTGGGAGGCGGAAGGAGGTACGTGTTGTGGGAGAAGCGATGAATGTCGCACGGAGTCCAGAGGCCCAATCTCTCTGCAGCGGAAAGGCAACCTCTACTCGCACAGACGTGTCAAACCCTCGGCCGAGGCAGACAATGCTGTTTCCAACAAACAGCGGGCGTCCCTTCTTCTATTTACTTCCCGGGTCCCGTCTATGAAGTACGAAACCGTAGGTGATCTCGCTCAGTCTTAATCAATCGGCCTGTTTCCTTCCCCGCGCACGCCAGTTCCACAATACACACGCTACCCTCTGTGCTATGGTATGAAACCGGCCAGCTCGATCGGTCGAGATCTCGACTGGAGTGCTGCGCAGGCCCGTATCCTCTTGATGTTCTCGTACGCCTGTGTTGAGATTGGGGCAAAGCCCAACACAAGCGCTCCTAATAAACTGCCCCAAGCAACGACCGGCTAGAACCAGAGCTAGTGACCCCCTCTCGCAGCGCGTGAACTGGCCTCTGCCTTCCCGAAGCACAGGTAACTCGTTGTGGTGGTGGAGAGCGAGCGGCGGCGGGGGGAGCGAGGTGGCTGTTGGTGCTAGAAGAGTTGCGCCTAGAAAAAACAGGCAATCCTTTGCTACAGAACTACCCGATCGCATTCACTCTAGTGGAGCGACCGATAAGAAGAGCCCCCTCCCTCCCCGAAAGCCGCGGAGCTGGCCCTTTTCGGATCTGGGTCATTTAATTGGTCATGTGGGTGTTTGGAGTATGGGATTGAGGCAGAGGGAGGGTGGGAGCTAGACCGGCTGGGGGGGTGTTTGGTTTATGAGGGCAATGGCGGACTGTGACGGCGGAGAGATGCGATGCTCTCGGGTTTTCTCACGTCTTTTTGTACTTTGTTTTTGCGTGTCTCGCCGAGGAGACTGCGTAGGTACCCGCAAAGACCAGAATAGAACTCCAGGCATCCATCCGTCATCCATCATCCACCCATCATGATCCATTCACCCACTGTGCGACTTGGTCCAAAAGAAAACAGCGTCGTGTGCCGAACACCAACGCCCCATAGGAGGGAGCGAGAGAGAGAGGGAGAGTGTGTGTTACACTACATATCTACAGAGTATAAGTTTGTACAGAGTAGATGTATGTATACACGCAGAACACCTGCATCAACATACAATGTACAAGTGCGTGAACAGAGAAGCTACTCTCAAAGCAGTTGATACAGAGAGAGAAAGTGAGCCGAGAAAACCACGTCGTGTGCCGAGCCGAAACGAAGTCACTGCCTGCTCGACACCATGGCGTATGGGAACAAAAACCATAATAACAACAATAATAATAATAATCCACGATATACAGTCTCAAGACCGAAATCACGACTGGCGTGTGTAAGGCCGAGCGCACGCATATGTACTCGTACAGTACATTCGGGGCAAAAGAGCCTCCTCCCAGGATAGGCAGAACAACATGTGCTTTGTGCAGCGCGCCAAAGGGGAGCTCTTATCGCGATGAAGCCATTGGCTCGCGCTGGTGTATTGTTATGGAGGGAGTGGGTTGGACGAATATTTTTTTGTTCTTTTCTATTTTTGGGCGCTCGAGACTCCGATGCAGCCAGCAAGCACAGGTTTTGGTTGTGTGTGCGTGTGTTGGATATTTATCTATTTATTGTATGCAACTCTGCTATATATATGTGTGGACGGAGGGGTTAACAATCAACGAGTTTGTGGGGGCGCCGAACAGCTGGAGTCTCCCCTGAATGGAAATGAATGAATGAATGGATTAACATTACAAATACGGAACACGGCTTGTGGCCTGCCCTGGTCACATGACCCCTCTGCGGCTCGTGGGGTGCGTCCACTCAACTCCAACCTCGCGAGCAGGTCGACAATCTTAAACTGCCGTACTGATACTGCCACACTGCCAACATGGCGCTCAACAAATGTAATGCCCTCCCCTCTGCGATCCAGCCAAGCAGACCGCAACTCTTCCCCCGTGCTAACCCTCTCTACCAACTGCAGCTCCCCTCCACATGGACCCCGCCGTGGTGAAATACAACGGTTCCGTTCTTACTTCCGCCGACTCCCCCCCCCTTTCCCTACTAACAACCCGCAGAGATGTGGATCAACCGGCACAAATACTTCCGCTGGACGCCCCGAACCGCCTGGTTGACATTTGCTTACGTCGTTGTGGTGCCGAGCGCAATTGGCTGGCTTGGGTGGAAGTTCGATGTAGGTGTCATTGTCCAACCTCTATGATTTTTATTATTTTTTTTTACTAGGCTAATTAGGGGTGTTTGTTTTTCTGTGGCATTAGGGGAAGTATGATATGAGAGGGAAGAGGAGGGGAGATGTTATTTCCGAGTATTGAACATATGGGTGGGAAAGTAGGCCCGTTCGTGCGTCGTCGTGTGTACTACTATACATATATATTTTTGAAGGTTGCGGCTAGAAAAAACATATGCATACAAATATTCTGTTCTACTTTGCTTACCGATGGTCGGTAGGCCTGCTGGGATATGCAACCGTGGTTCTGAATAAATAGTGGTCTCGTGCTATTTTAGAAGGGGAGGGGGTGGTATGGTCCCGGGTGTGCTCTCCGGGAGGAGAAGCTGAGGTGGCGCACAAACTGGATAGGCGCGGGGGGAGCTCCCCCACACCCTACACACCTCACTCTCACTGTTATAACGGGTGCTACTTTGATGTCAACGTTTTTCCCCCCAGAAGGGTTATGAGTTCTATATATACATAGATGGATGGGTATACAATCCGCGCAGATTACACCCACTTGCCGGATACAGAAGACGCCGCTAGAATAGACGACGCGTGTACACACACATACATGGCTATTACCGAGATGGAGCTGGGGCATTGGAAACTCAACGCCCCTAGGGATGGAGGAGTGGAGGAGTGGGGTAGCTCGAGTCATGTCTGGTGGTTCGGATGGGGTGATTCCCGTTATGGCGGGGCTATCTATAGCTATACTGGTACGCTGGCTAGCTATCTAGTCGCCCTGCTCCTACAGCTACTTACTGGATGGAGAAGGATTTGGGAGGAAAAGAAAAAGAAAAAGGGATGGACAGAAAAACCCGGGCTTGTCCGCCCGTCTCTGCCTGCCTCCCTGCCTGCCTACCTGCTAGCAGGGAAAGGAAAAAAAAAAAGAAAAGAAAAGCCCTCCCCGTTTGCGCCTTGGGGATTCTAGAGTTTCCTTCTTCCCTCTGAAAATAGTATAAGTATGGGTAGGATGGTGGGGTTTGCTTTATGTGTGTGTGTTTGGTGTTTGGTATCTGGGGGGGGGGGGGGGGAATGTAGAAATACAGATTAAATGACGGATTGGACAATAATAAAATACATGTATGTCGTGGAGCTGCGCTTTTTATCCGTTGCTTTCCTAGCGAAGGAGAGAGCGAGGGGGAGAGAGAGAGGCGGAGGAGGTTTCCCTTGTCCTCCGTATCTGTCGGCTTTGTATTCCTTTGTATGGGAACCTCCGACAATCATCGCATCAGAGGGGGTCTGGATTCTTTATTCCATTTAACTCGACTGCACAGCCACTCAACTGCTTCCCGGACGCCCGTGCCAGTCAGTGCGCTGATAGGCAACACGCGACTGTCCCGCACACCTCCGCCTTTCTCACCTTCAAACACCTTCCGAACCAGCCCCTCCTTGACCCGCACTACCTCGACGCAGTCCTCGCGGTCCTGCTTGTTGGCTAGTACTAGCAGCGGCACACCTTCGGTTTCCGAGTGTTGGATCACATCCTCGAGGACTAGTCTGCACTCGTCTAAGCGGCCGCCATCGCCCGCTTCGCCGCGGCTGAGCTTCCCAATATCGGCATCGCCTACATCGGTGCTGTCGATGACGAAAACGATAGCGTGGCAGGAGGAGTAGTAGCTTTGCCACAGGCGTCGGAGTGAGTGTTGTCCGCCAACGTCCCAAATCTTGAGGTACATGTCTGGCAATGTGATGGTGGAAACGTTTTGGCCTACTGTGGGGACGGTCTTTCCCGAGGGCATCGGTGCGGAGGGCAGGTAGTGAGATTTGATCTGTTCGAGGAGTGTAGTCTTGCCAGCATTGTCGAGGCCGAGGAGAAGGATAGAGTATTCTGTGAGTAGAATAGGGTATTCGTCAGATTTTCAGTCATGCTCAGGAAGGATTGCATCCCCTAAACAGGAGGATAGTTTAGATGGCATACCCTCTTTGCTTGTCGCATACAAGTACAAGCCCTTCATTAGGTGATACATCGCTCGAGAGGTTATGCCCTCGAGCAGGCGCAGCTCTTCGCTGGCGGGAAGAGAGATATGCTCTCGTTACAAAGAGCTTCCGCCTTCTCCGCCCTGCGGCTGTGGAAGCAGGCCGGGCTTGTGGTCCTGGGTTTGGCGGATCCTGTTCTATTCCGGGTGTTCTCCGTACTGTGTCCTGATTGAACCGGGATGAGGCTGAAGATGACGATCAGAGATGCGAGAGATAAGATAAGACCGATAAGATAAGATGGCTACCCCGGGTTAGGGTTTGTTTTGCGTCTTGGTCTAATTTCGGGCTTCTGCTGGACCGTGGGATCCCGGCGGTGACATCCCGACCTCCCCCATTTCCCATTCATGTCACCGGACATCGGGCTCCACCGTGGCTTATCGCGGTGGCAAGATTACAGTAGGACGGACTGAAACGGATTCTGATACACCATGTCCCATACACAAGTCGTCGCAGTTGCTAGCAGCTCTTGTATGCATTTTTAGCGTGGAGGGAAGGTGGTACGCGCGTACCTCGTACGCCGTAGTGTGTTGCGGAGTCTTGTCTGCATCTAAACTTGCTTCCCCTACGGCGCTCTGCTCGGTCGGGCGGAACCACTAGCAATCGCGCAAAAGCCGCTTCTCAGCGCCTGGACTGCTGTCCGGGGTCCGGCAGCACGAGCGCGAGGGCGAAAGGTGGCACGAATGTAACCCGCGCTGAGAGAAGCTGTGTCGAAACGCGGAGCGGAACGGATCGACGCGCTCCGCCCCGGAGCTCTACAATGTAGTATGTACATGTACATAGTATTGTGCTGTTGTGCTGTGTGTGAGGTACATGTACCACGCCCCTCCGCGATGCTCGGGGGGAAGGCGTTCGTCCTCATGTCGAATATCGGATGAGCGCAGCCCCGTCGATCACAATTTCCCAGCACAGACGCAATGTCGCGAAATGTGGAAGTGGAGCTGCAGGGTAACGCAATGTTCGGTGGAGCTGGTCGTGGCTCTGATTGGGAGTGTTTCGCGTTTCAGGAGGTGGAGATCTTTGCCGCACGCTCACCGAGTGCGTCGCACGGAGTACAGATGCATCCTGACACTTGCTAGCCTGCCAACTCTGATCCAGATCGAACTTGGCGATTTCAACAGCTTGTAATTTGACCCCGTTTCTTAGCCTGCCCCAACGCAGATCATTGCAATTTAAAATATCTGACGTTTTTGGACAACGTGGGTAAGCGTCGAACGTGCGGCACAGACTCACAGACTGCCAATATCCCCCACCCAGCGCCGAAAATAAATAGCCTCGCGGAGGCTCAGGAGTCAGGAGGCCGCAGCGGCAATTGGGACATTTGGCTCCAACCAGCAAGACCCGATGGTGCAAAAAGACGTATAGCCGAGTTCACGAAGGGCGGTATTGCGACCGTCCCCTGCCACCACGGTCATATGTACCAGGTTACATGTACTGCCCAATGGGCCATGGCGAGCCCTTGATGCAAATAGCCGCAGCGTTAGATACACGGGGCTGGGCATCGCGAAAGCCATCTCATCGGTGTGGCCACTCGGTGACCCGCGTACCACCCGAACTCTCTCGTCGGTTATCTACATTTAGGCACACATCTGTCAATCTATGTTGTGGTGGGAGGTATTGTAATGTATGTTGTGTAGTTGTATATTCATGTACCTACCTTACATATACATGCATATACACATACAAACCCACAAGTACAAGCATATAACAATGATACAAGAAACCTCATTTCCCTAGCCGAGGCTCGAATTGTCCGCCAACGCGGGATTATGCAAAACTCGGAAAATGGCTCTGCGGAATGAGGTGAGAGCCTGGAGTCTCTTTTTCGCTAGTTACGGCCTCAGCCAAGCAAGAGTTGCAGTGATAATTAATGAACCTAAAACAATGTCATCTTCCCAGAAGCATCTGGCGGCGCAATTGTGAACAGAGCAGCTTCCCAGTCCTTTCCCACCCATTGTGCAAGTGGCGTCGGACCAACAGGTCACTGGACGTGTGGACGTGCCTCTGGGAAAAGCCATGCGCGATCCATAAGTGTCAGATTGTATGGGCACGTCTGCAGCGTGTGTGTGCTATGCACTGGAACAGTTGAAGATCCCCACCACGGTCGCACAAGGCTGCCCGGCGTCACCGACGTTCTGCAGCCAGCTCTACTCCCGCAGGCTCCGGAGAACGAGTGATGGCATCCCGTACTCCCAGAGAGGGATAATTCCCCTCGTCGCTCTCTGAGCGCACCATTTTCTTTTCCACAGCGAGCTAAAAGACCAAGCTGTTGTGATTAGTCACAATGCAGGATGCACTTGAGCCGGTACGAATACGTATGCCGTATGCACGGTCTCAGAGAATCGATTGGGCAGTCTAGACGGGCCGCTCCTCCAAATCCACCAGGGCGGAACGAGTGTGTGTGCGTGTGTGTGTGTGGGAGAAAAAGGGAGCAGCTACCACGGTCGCCGATGGTAGGGCGTGTAGGGGAGTGTAGAGAAGTGTAGGAAATGTAGCTCCTCTCGCAGATACGATAATATGATGACGGGGAGCATCCGCTGCCTGCCTCTCCCTCCCCCCCACACCACGCTACTCTCTCTGGGGCTGGCCCACAGGGGACGACTTGTATTTTGTATTGGTACATTCGCCGTGGGATGGGAGAGGACAGCCCCGGCAACCCCATCCCAGGCTGCTGCAATCCAGGTTAGCCTGGGGCTGCTGGCAATGTGCAGTGCTGGTAAACGGGCTAAATGGCCTCCTCCTCTCGGCTTGAATTGAACGCGCATTCGCATTCTCCCTCCTCCCAAGGCTTCAGGCCGTTTTCGTTAGCCGCACACGCTAGCCCCAAGCAGACACCTCCCACAAGTTCTCTCGCTGTCCTCCTCCTACCGACACACCTCACTTCACTCTCCCAGTCCTCGATTTCCTAGCTTTGGGGAACCGCCTCGTCAACTCTCCACGCCTTCCACTTCTACCTTGTCCTTCCCCCGCGCAACCGCCCCCCCATCACGCCTCCTCTTCTGTTTTCCTTGTTGCCCTGTACTGGCCCCTTCCCCCCAGCATTCGCGCTGCACTGCATTCCTCTCGTTTTTCGCTACGTTCCTTTGGCCCACCAGACACCCGTGTGTGTGCACCCCTGGATCTGGATTTGCCCGTCTCCTTTCAGCCCACCAACCAATCCGTTACCAACAACCCCAAGCCGTAATACTCTTGCAACACGTTATACGCCTACTGAGCCGATTCGGTCGTCGAGACTCCGGATTATAGGATATTGGACGCTTTTCCCTCCCTCGCTCGCTCTCTTTCGCTTCTAGATTGAACTTTAGTCTGGCGGTACCAGGGCCAAACACGAGAGACGGTTCTGTCACACTCTTTTCAAACGACCTGCTTATCACCTCGCGGGCTTCGACTTTGCCTTCCTTTCAACCCTTGTCTTACTAGTCATTCTCCACTTATCGCTTCGTAATATATCTAGAACCAGACAGGCTTATTCAAGAGGTACGTAGGCTACGGTACGTCAATATTCACAGCCTCTACCTCACTGTTTGTGCCGACGACCCGCTTCACCGTGTGTGGCCCTTCCTGCCATTGATCCCTCTGGTCACCGTCGTTTAATCGCCCGTGTGTTGACCACTGTTTTGTCCAGCCTTGTCCGTGTCGTCGATCGGAATTTCCTCCAAGGCTGCGAGCCGCACAATCTTTCTCGTCCTGTCAAAACAAGGAGCACTATGGCCGCTCTTGTCCAAGCCTTCCCCCAACAATCAAGCACCATCGCAATGCTACAAACTCGCCCTTCCTCTGCGTCGGGGACACTTCAGAACAGTTCCCAAGGCCAACCCCATCCACAACGCTCCTCTCAAGTGCAACGGAGTATATACAACTCTGGCGGATTGCCGGCTACTGGCTATCGCGGGCAAGCCTCAACCTCACCAGTAGCGACCTATGCGTTTACCAGTACGCCGAACCTTACAGTTGGAGGAAACACTACTCGGCAGAACCAGACAATACCTCACAACCGGAACGACAACCGGACCTTTTCTGCACCGGCTAGCCCGTATAGCCAACAGACTACCAATGAGAATTCCCAGCCGTCGACAAGGCAGCGACACTCAATTGCACAGCCGCCCAATCCTAGGGCGTCATCCTCTCCATCTCTGGGTGGGCATCAATTTTCACCCAAAGACGACACCCCCAATGTGCTAGACCTACAATCGGTGGGTCGGCCTCCTCGCCCGATGTCTACGATTGAGAACTGTGTCCCGGTCATCCCAGCTGCCGCGGCCAGCTCATCCTCCAAACCATCTCCTGATCGTTACCGTCGCAACCGAAGGCAAGAAAATAATGCTCCAGTCAGTAACAGTCAACAGGCAATCCTGTCTAATGGATCTGCGTTACCATCTGGCTCTGGTATGGCAGCCGTCGGACATCTGTACAACCACCCCGCCCAGTCGAACAGTTCGCCAAGTTTACACACGTACCAAAGCTTTGGTAGCCCGACGCAGGTACATTCGCCTCGAAACACTGGTGTTAATGGAGTTAGTGCTGGGCTTGGGGGGCAGGGCCTCACTGGGAGGCTTGCACTTGTGGCGGGTTCCCCCGGGCAGGTGCGGCCTTCGAGTGTGGACGATATGCACCTTAATAAGCAATCCTCTCAAGAGTTAGCTAAGAGATACCGCAGACGGAGCCTAGGCACTTTAAGCCCAGCCGACTTTGAGGGGTTTGGACAAGAGGAAATAACTCAAGCTATGCTTCAACTGCAACAAGGTGTAACTCCGGCTCAACTGGCATTGCCGAACCCGTCTCACCAAGCCCAAAAGGATACGAAAAGCCCCCCAACGAACGCTCGCCACCCAGGGTCATCTCATGGTCGAAACAGCAGTGCAGAAAGTACTGCTTCATCCTTGAGTAGCAATTCCCAACCATCTGCGGTAAGTCGACGGTCTCCATTTTTGCTTTGTCTGATGATTCACTGACGTTTTTGTTACAGGCTAAACAGAACGCCTCGCTGTCTGGACTAATTGCAAACCCTGCTTCCGTTTCAGCGCCCACAAGGAATGAAGCTAAACTTGTCAATATTCCCCCACGGGGGTCATCAGATACTGGCAAGAGGCTAAACAATCCCTCCCCTCTTTCGAGGCCGCTGACCTTGAACTCTGACTCTCCTGCATCTCATAATCCATTCGATGCTATTGTACCTAATTCTGCGGTGAAGTCGATACCTACTACGGACTCGATTGCTATACCACCTCCAAGTCCCTCTTCAATTACAGGCCAGGAGAGTAGGGCTGCTCAGCAGCTTGCGGCTTTGAATGGCAATGAAACTAAAAAGGGAATGAAGTCTCGTCTAAGGCGTGCGTTCTCTTTTGGTAGTGCTGCTGAGCTACGACGAGCGTCCGCCGAAAATAGTATAAATAAAGAGCTGGCGAATGAACGTGCTAAATTGAGAAAGGAGAAATACCGAGAGGCCCAGGAAGCTGAGCAAGCTGCGATCGCCCGGAAGCAGGAAGCGGGTGGTATCGGTGAAGGCATATATTCTGGGCAGGGAAACTTTTTCACCGGCTCGACGGATAACATCTCGATATCATCAACCGCCTCATCTGCTTCAGTGATGATCCGGAAGATGGGACAGGGCATGAAGAAATCTACTCGCTCGCTGGTTGGACTTTTTCGGCCAAAGTCCGTCATAGGCACGCCCGCAATGGATTCCCCTGTCCCAGAACCAAGCGTGGCTCAAGTCTCGATGGTAACGGTTGAGGCTGAGCGAGAGAGAGTGAATGTTAACCTCAACCCCCACGACCAGGTTCGCGGTGGGACGGGCTTCCCTAAGCTCGAAAGAAACTCCATTGATGCTGCAAATGCAGGCGCCCTAAGTGACGTATGTGTATCTACTGGGCCAGTTGATGGTGGGGAAAGCATTCACTCAAGAAAAAGTATTATTGGCGGGGAGAAGGAGCGAGCGGAAGTATTGGCCGCTGTAAAGAAGGGGATCCTGAAGAGTATGGATTCTATTTATCCTCTCTACTTATCTAATAGGTGCTGATTTCAGATAGGGAGCGGCACAGATTCTGGAAGCTCGTCCCCCGTGACAAGGCCTGTTGACTCCAAATTAATGGAGTTCACTCTCCCGTCTATCCCCCACGTCAATGATACTCCATCTTCTAGTCACTCGAGCACCCCTGCCGATGAACGGCCGCCTCAAGTTGGGCACAAGCGGACGGATTCGGTCACAATAGAGGGCGAAGAATATTTCATGTCAGCGCCGAGATTTTCTGGTGCGGTTCTTGATTCAAAAAGCGCACCGGGAACCCCCCAAGGCACAATTAGACACAATGTAAACTTCAGTCCGCGTATTCAATTCCATGATACATGGCCGAGCGGAGAGTATGACAGACGAGGAGATATTGCCACATGCAACCGTCTTACCCCGATGCTTGCCCAACAAATCAAGGAAGAGCTCAACACCTTTAAGATGGTACGTACCTCGCGGAATAGTGATAATTGCCCCAACTGATTTCTGTGATAGGAGATGGAGGTGCATGAGCAATCCAAAGTCTATACACATTTCTTCTAGCGACAAATGAGCTTGGTAATGGTTCATTTTTTTTTTATATAAAAAAGGCGTACTTCGTACTGTGTCGAACTTACGACCGACATTTTATGTCGGGAGGTACATTGCAACCCAGAACTATGTCGTATCGATGTTTTGAGAGCGAGATTTTACACTTTTCCATTGCATCTGGGATAAGCGGGCTTTATTTCTCATTTTCGGTCGTACTTTCAGCATCATCTCTTTGTGTTGGCGTCAGAGGGCTTATGCATTGACTTCTAAGACTTCAGCTGTGAGGGCGGGGCTGGTTACATGTACTTTGGCTTGCGGTGATGGGAGGTAGGTGACCAGGCTGCTGTGGAAGGGAAG
>JAJDFE020000440.1:11477-31285 GCA_021527465.2 Geoglossum glabrum | reverse complement strand
CATGGTCGCCGATTTCACACATCTGACACAACTCTCGCAGGTCGGAATCAATGGCTTTGGCCGTATTGGCCGTATCGTAAGTTCTCCCGGTGAACTCCGTCATATGAACTCTCTGACAGTATCGTAGGTCTTCCGGAATGCGTTAGTATCCCGATGCCCTTATCACAGAGATGGGGGACCTTCGTCAGCCAATAGAGATCAGGTGGGCTGACTGGTGCACAGTATAAGTCTTCCAGATATTGACGTTGTTGCCATCAACGACCCCTTTATTAGCACGGAGTATGCTGTAAGTCGCTTGCCCAATCCATTCAAGTCCAGCGTCGAATTCCCATGGCGGCCGGGCCACGGCCGACACAGCTACCGCACCAGCCTTGCGTATTTCGATACGTTGGTTGAGACACAGTAACTAACATGCTTATCAACCCGCAGGTCTATATGCTCAAATACGATTCAGCACATGGCAACTTCAAAGGGGAGGTCAGCTACGAAGGGAACTATCTTATCGTCGATAAAAAGCGCATCAGGGTGTATCAAGAGAGAAATCCGGAAAATATCCCATGGAAGGATACCAGCGCCTATTACGTCGTCGAATCGACCGGCGTCTTCACTACCGTTGAGAAGGCTAAGGCCCACTTGGAGGGTGGTGCAAAAAAGGCATGATAGAAGCTAGCTAAGGAGCCTCCGGATCTGATGATCAGTGGTTCTTACAATCTCTTTTTAGGTGGTTATCTCTGCACCTTCGGCCGATGCACCCATGTTTGTCATGGGTGTGAACGAGAAGACATACAAACCGGACATTGACGTCTTGTCCAATGCCTCTTGTATGGTTTTGCCCATGAAAGGAGTAATACGAGAGGCTAACCGTATTTGTAGGCACAACTAATTGTCTGGCTCCCCTTGCAAAGGTCCTACATGACAATTACACCATCATCGAGGGTCTTATGACTACCATCCACTCTTACACTGCTACCCAGAAGACTGTTGACGGCCCATCCGCCAAAGACTGGCGTGGTGGGCGAACGGCTGCCCAAAACATCATTCCCAGCAGCACCGGTGCGGCTAAGGCAGTCGGAAAAGTCATTCCTGACCTTAACGGCAAGCTTACCGGCATGTCCATGCGTGTCCCTACCGCCAATGTATCCGTCGTTGACCTTACCGTCCGTCTCGAGAAGCCGGCGAGCTACGATGACATCAAAGCAGCTGTTAAGAAGGCCGCTGAAGGCGAACTCAAAGGTTAGTTTACTGGGGGAAACTTTGGGTGCACTCGGGCTCATAGCAATCACAGGGATCTTGGCTTATACCGAGGATGAAATCGTTTCCACCGACATGAATGGAAATAACAACTCCTCTATCTTCGATGCCAAGGCTGGAATCTCACTGAATCCTCACTTCGTCAAGGTCGTGTCTTGGTACGACAATGAGTGGGCCTACTCCCGCCGAGTCCTTGAACTTATCTGTAAGTCTTCAAGATGCTGCGTATTACAGAAACCAGTGCTAACTGTTAGCTTCAGCCTACATCTCTAAGGTGGATAGTGCTTAGGTACTAGAGGTCGAGTTCCTATGCTTATAGGCAGGCTGTGAGGTCTTTTTCCTATAGTATTTCAAAATGAAACAGTTTGTACCAATCAGGTTCTCATAGGGTCGGGTGAGGAGAAGTATAAAAGAATAAAATCCACAGTTAGAAAGTAAAGTGCCATTTCTGCTCATTTGGTGGATCCTAAAGTGATAAGTGAATGGTGCGGTCTGCCGAACATCTGACACACCCTCATTGGCCAGAAATTTCGAGGTTCCTTTGTATGTGTATGTATCCTACAGGACATACAGCGTACTAAGCTCCGTCCATTAACGTACATGTACAGCTTGACGTACAAATGCCCGGCTACAACCCGTAGCGCTCAACTTGGCTGGCTGGTTCGTTCGCCTGGGTCTCCATAGTTTCCTTTGCGCCAGACGAATTGCTTGCGTGCCTTGCGCTTCGCTCATAGTAATCCCGATAGCTCGACGCGCGCTTGAGAGAGCGTGTTATAGCGAGCCCTCGGGAAGAGCGGCCAGAATCCCTTATACGCGGAACCGCAGCTGTGGACTCGGGGTTTAGGGCTTGGTGTGGGACAGTCTATACTCCGAAAGCGGTAATTTGTCAACCTCTTCACTTGACGCGTACTACAAGGCTAACGAACCAACACATTGCAGTATTCGCAGCGGCACCTTCTTCAGACACAGCTGACAGCCGTCAACTCCTACTGTAGCCTCTTGTCTTGGCGCCGTTATAACGTTCTGCTTCTACACAGTAGCGTGCGACTATACATTTCTCCCCTACAGCGAGACTGACAACCTCTACGTTTCGAAAACACCTTGCGCGCGCCGTGGCCTCTTACCGATAGACCCAGCATCTGCCGTGCTTAGTCCACTCTCAGGCCTACGTATACAGGTCCAATTGGAGAGGGATTTGTACTCATTCGCCCCGTTTGTTTTCTACGACGACCCTGTCTAGGCATAGATCCGCATACGTTCGACAGTTTTACTGAGCATAGACTGGGATCAGGTGCTGGTACTTGGGTCAGAATCTTGGCCGTCATAGTGACTTCGCATACGACATGAGTTTAGTTAATGTGGATACGGATGTGGTGATGGAGGACGCTATTCACACCGAGGTTGCTCAAGGACAGTATGCAGTATCTGCAGAAACAACTCCGGGCCAAGAGCATTCCACTGGTGTAGTAGGGACCCCAATTGCCTCAACAGCACCACTAGGGCATCGCCAAGGTGAAGCAATGGACGAGACCGATGATATTGTTATGCCGGAAGTTCAACCCTCGCCGAAATCGACACCCGCAAATCCCCCAACCCGAACCGGGCTGTGTTACGATGTTCGGATGCGACGGCATGCCACCATTGACACTAACGACGTCCATCCAGAAGACCCTCGGCGCATTGCCGTAATCTATGATGCCCTTGTCAGAGCCGGTCTCGTTGATAAGTCAGAAGCTGAAGGACAAGATTGGGAGAAATCTCGTTTCCTATACACCATTCCAGCAAGAAAAGCTCGGAGAGATGAGGTCACGCTTATCCATACAGATGAGCTTTACGATTTTATCCAAGGCACGGAACGTAAGTCCCGAAAGATACATCCCAACATGCTTTACTCATCAGAGGGCTTAAGTATAAGATAGTGATGAGTAACGCTCGCCTCCTCGAGCTCTCTCAGGAGGGTGACTCGATATATTTCAGCCAGTCTTCGTTCTTGTGTGCAATTCTCTCATGCGGAGGAGCAATTGAGACCTGCATGGCAGTTATGGGAAGTAAGGTAAAGAATGCAATTGCTGTAATTCGACCTCCAGGGCATCATGCAGAGCGGAAACACCCGCAAGGTTTCTGCTTATTTAACAACGCCTGTGTTGCTACACAGGTGGTTAGGAAGAGTTACCCCAAGGCCTGCCGGAAGGTCCTCATCATGGACTGGGATGTGCACCATGGGAACGGGACCCAGAACGCTTTCTACGACGACCCCAATGTCTTGTATATCTCCATACATGTCCACAAGGATGGAAAATTCTACCCCCTCGGGGGCGCCGGTGGTTACGATAGATGTGGGGCCGAAACTGGCCTTGGCAAAAATGTTAACATCCCGTGGCCAAAACACGGTATGGGCGATGGCGACTATATCTATGCTTTCCAACATGTTGTGATGCCTATTGCATACGAATTTGACCCGGACCTGGTCATCATATCTGCCGGGTTTGACGCCGCCGAAGGCGACGAAATCGGCCAATGCAAAGTAACGCCGGCTTGTTACGCTCATATGACGCACATGCTGATGTCTCTTGCTGGAGGCAAAGTAGTTGCACTGCTCGAAGGGGGATATAACCTTGACTCTATTGCCAAATCGGCCCTAGCGGTTGCCCGTACATTGATGGGAGAGCCTCCAGAACGGAAGATAACAAGCGTTCCTAGTAAAGCGGGGTACGACACTGTCCAGATCGTTGTCCGCCAGCAGGCTAGATACTGGGATTCGCTGGGCGATAGGCAGTTGCAAATACGAAACAACGCAAAAGCCGAGAGAATGCATGGTGAGTTTGCTCAAATTCAGGCGATTTGAGACGCTAACGAATACCGTAGATGTTATTCGAGCATATCAAGGTGAAAAGCTGTTTAGTAAGTTTAAAATGACGAAACTTCACATTCTCCGGGACCGAATTTCTCGTTCCTATGATAACCAAGTACTTGCTACGTGAGTTGCTATTTAACTCCCCTTACTCCCCGCTATGACTTATTAGTGAGCACTTAGATCGAGCCACTGGGAAGCAAAGACGATTCTTATAATTGTTCATGACCCGTAAGTCATCTTCTACCCTTTTCTGCATTCGTCGCTAATCGACAACTTTACAGACCAGATATTACTGGTATTCCTAATCCAACTACAAAAAGGCTTGAACTTCATGAAACGTGGCTTGTGAGTAATGTCAAATACATTTTGAGAGATATTAGCTGATTATGAAAGCATGATTCTGTGAAGATGTATATCCAGTGGGCTACAGAGAAAGGTTATGCAGTTATTGATGTGAATATTCCTCAGTTCCTTACTAGTGTTGAGGTATATTTCCAATTATTATCCTAACTTAAGATTTCATATTGCTTACTCTTTACAAGGACTCTGACTCCGATGCTAGCAAGGGAAAAGCTCCATCAAGACGATCAAAAAGCACTTCAGGATCGGACCGACTAAAAGATCCTGTAGAATTGCAGAAGCAAGCTATCGAAGTTTTGAGAAGTAGTGAGGAAGTTTGTTTATATCTTTGGGATAATTACCTTGAGTATGTTAACATTCTAAAGATGAGATTAAAGTTATCTAATACTATCTATAGAGTGAGCACAGCGAAGAATCTTATTCTTCTTGGAGTTGGTCAAGCTTACCTCGGTGTACTTCATCTTCTAAACAACAGAGGTAAGAAATCCAACTCAAGTGCTAAAATTATACTAATGTTTAAAAGAATGCTTTGATCGAGTGAAAGCCGTTGTACAGTTTATTGGTGATAGCCCGATCAAGCCAGTTCGAGGTACAATAGATGCTCCTCAGTGGTATTATTCAGTAAGTATCTACAGTATTAAACCGTGGTTCTTTGATTAATACTCTTTGTTAGAATTCGTATAATCTTGTTACTTCCAAACACCCGGTCTGGGAAACCTACTCCATCAAAAAACCAAAGAAAAAATTTGGCCAACTGGTTAAAGCTAATAGCGAATGGGTTAATAACATGCTTCGTGATCATCAGCCGGAGGTTACACGCTGGATTAGTGAGCAGTTAGGTGAATCACCATCTCCTATCTCGGTTGAGGAACTCGAAGTAACTAAATTTGTATAAACTAAATTGATTGGGGAGGGTAAATAAATAACGTGTATATATGTATGATAGAGCTCGTGAATGATGTACAAGATAACCGTCTCAATCGCCTTAATTTCAAAGGCTTTTTTTATTCATTTTGAAAAAAAAGCTCTTTGTTGGTTGCTTTCTATTTACTATAGCAAAACAAAAAAAAAGCCTCTTGATAACAAAGCCGCCTGTAACAAAGAATATAATGAAACTTGTCAGGGAAACCCCTTTCGTGCTGACATTTTTGAATGCCTATTCCTCGTTTTCAAATTCATTGCTACTCTCTGGAGGTTGGAGTCCAAAATGCGTATGTAGACCGTCGATTTGGGCACTGTATTTTCCCAATGCAGTAGCGGTATTCATTCTCGTGCTTTGGATCAGCTCTTCAAGCCTTTCAAGTTTAGAACTATGTCCATCTTGAATTCTATGAAGCTTCTCCATATCACTTCGAAGTGCATCAGAATCACTACCAGACTCGATTTTGCTGTTATTTTGAAGCTCAGACTGTTTATCAACCTTGTCCGTAAGTTGCTGAATTTGGTCTTGAAGCTTCTTCTGTGTATTCCGCAACTGTTCAAATTCGTATTGAACATTACCAGCTTGCGGATACAAAACATGCAATTGGCCGAGCATACTTTTTGCAACATGCTCAGATGTGATATTGTTGTATCTTGAGTCCAAGTGCTGCAAGCTAGATGCATTGGCTTCAACCTTTTCTTCAAGAGTATCGGCCTTTCGCTGTAGCTGATCTATTTTGTCTTGGTGTAACATAAGACCGTGCTCGTATTCGCGCCTACCGATTCCTACAACTGGAGGCTGAGCAGTGCTGATGTTGGGTGCTATCGGAGGAGCTGCGGCAGCTTTGGCTTTGATATCTTTAATAGAAGAATCTATCCGTAGAATGGAAGACTCTAACCGCGTAATGGCTTCGCTGTAATCCCGTCGCACATCTCCAAGACCAGACTCGAGCTTTGCCGAATTTTCTTCTGACATGTTGGTCACTTTCTCGATTTCTTCCAAAATTGCGTCATCTCTCTTCGGTTGATCAGCAATTAGATCAGCCACATCAGCACGACTAGAGTCCATCTTTGCGTGGAGATCTGACACCTCCCGTTGCACCTTTTCAATAGCAGACTGATCGGGGATCTTTGTCCCTTTACCGCCAGCCGAACCACCCACGAATACACCTGCCGCACCCTCGGATTTGAACTTGTCTTGCTCTTTCTGAATGGAATCGACCTTCTTTTCAAGGTCATCCATATCCGTATGAGCTTGGTTCAAGGCCAATGCGAGCTGATTACTAGTCTGTTCCGCTTCCGCTACGAATTGTAATAGCCCCCCAGTGTCGTCTGCACCATCCACAGTGTTTTTGAGCTTCGTGAATGCTGTAATCTGAGTGTCAAGCAGAGTAGTAATCTTCCGAAGTTCTTCTCGCATCTTATCGACGTCAAGCCTCAGATTTGGAAACTCATCAAGCCGGTTTTGAATCCTATTAACCCGATTGGTGAGACCGACGAGTTCGTTGGGCCGCTGTTTGAGGCTTCTCAACTGGTTCCTTAGGTCCCCAAAATCCGTCTGAATCTGTCCGTGACTGCTGAGCTGAGACTTCACCTCTGACAGTTCCTTCTCGAGTCTTCGGATGTATTCGCTCTCTACAGTAGAGGTGCTACTAGACGTTACTCTTGACGCAATCGCTTCAATGATACGGTTTCTCGCTGAATCTTCCTCCTTATACCTGCGGTTGAGGTCGTCTAGGTCTTTCTGAGCCCGGGCCTTGTTGTTAGCCTGCTGTTCGCTCAGAGAAGGGAACTTCTCGTGGAAGCGGCGACTGTGGTCGAATGCTTGAATTTGCCTTCCGAGTTCCTTTGCTGCGGCCTCGCGCTTCATGTCAAGTGATGATAACTGCAGGGTTCTGTTAGAAAACTCTAGCAACACCGAGTGTAGCTCAGTTTTCTGTTTAGGTGGTACAAAAACGGGTGTATTGGGCGTGTTAGGTGTTCGACTACCCGACCTGGTGCCTGAGCCCCCTTCTAAAGTATTTGCTAGATCCACATCCATAGCGCTTGCAGACTCGTTTACATGGCCAGAACGGGGCATGGCGTCAGCCCGCCCTGCCAGTCTAGGATCTAAAGCTCGTGGTTGACTCCCTTGCTGTTTGGGATGATTTTGGGAGGTGTGTTGGTTAGGCTTATAAGGGCCTGGCGGCATTTGTTTTTGACCTGCAACTGGGTGGGCAGTTAGTATCTATTATTTCAAGTTCAACGCCTCTTGAAGAGACAAATATTTTTGCGGGAGATGGATGCAATTTACGTGCCCCAAGCCCGCCCTCAAGCACCATTGGTTGCGACGTCAAACACGTAGGTGGCCATGACTTCATATCAAGATAGGGCTCAAAATTTATTGGAACGTACCTCTAGGCCCTGTTGGGGCATTGCTGACGTCTGGCCCTCCTCTGTGTTCACGATGGTCTCGTGTCCAATCTCGGTCTTCCTCCCTCCGATTCAGTGGTGGCGAGCGCCTGTCATAGTTCCCATGATCTATACTACTACGGCGACTGGTGGATCGGGGCGGCGGCGGCGGCGGTGGTGGTGGTGGCGGTGGCTGGGGATACGGGTAGCTTTGTCTTCGGTCTTGGCTGTAGTTAATTCGAGGGTCACGGGGAGGCGAGCGGCGGCCGGCATCGCCATAGTCTCGACGGTTGTAACGCTCGCCGGGCCGCCAGTTGGGCATTTTGCCAGAAACAGCGGTACTCGAAGAATTCTGGTCCGTAGTCGGTGAGTGTGCTTGGTTGGAGTCTGGGTGTGTGTGGGGGTATGATTGGTGAGGCTGTGATGGAGTATGTGAAAGAGGAGCTGCTTGCTCTGTGAATCTTGAACGAGGGTTACGTGAATGAGGCTCTGAAGCGGACAACGCTGCATTGCCCAATTGTACGCCGTTTGAGCCGGTTGCGACAGCCTTTAGCTTTTGGCTCTGGCGCTCCTCGAACCAGTCCTGTGCACTGGCCCTTTGTTTCCGTTTCAGGGAGAACTGTGATACGCTCGCCGATGTGTTATCGTTGTGTTTATCGTTACCCAGTTGTAGAGTTTCAAGTTGCTGCCAGTTCCGTAGAGCTGAGCCTTGCTCCTCCGGATGTGGCTTGCTCATAGTTTGAGACGATGCGGCCTGCTCACGATTGGAAAAGCGAGTGGTTGAACATCTGACAGGACTTGCGCTTCACAATGCCCAGTATCAAACATTCCGCGAAGCCATGGTTCCATATGAGCTTGCTTATAGTTCGAGTATACGGTAATTACTGCCCCCCATTCCTATTTGGGAAGGCTATGAATTCCACGAATCTCTGCGGACCCAGTCAGCTGGGCGCACTTGGTGCTAGACTCTTAGAAATAGCATACCTACTCCGTATCCGCGCCTGCTACTATTTAGCTATATCAGGGCCTCGGGATTCTGGCTGCCACCAATGGATGCTCTATTGAGTAACGGCGGGTGTTGAAGAGAACCACGAAAGATCCCCGAGACCAGCAAACGTGGGAGGGTGATCGGTCGGCGCCAGCCCACGGCTCAAGGAGAGGAGGGTATCAAGCCCCTAGTATTTGCCGCAGTAGTGTCTGCGTGGGTTCAAAGTAATTTCGAGATACGGTGCAGACAATCGACAACTGCAGGCTTCTTGGTTGTGCACATAGTCTAGTGCGATTAAATAGATGGTGTTGACACTGGAGCTTAATTGCGGACAGTTAATCAAATGCGGCTTCAAGGGGTGGATCTCGTACATGAGCTCTATACCAAGGACCGATTCACAGCGGAAAAGGCAATCAGCTCCGTGTATGCATGGCCTGCGTTGTGGGGTCGCTGGGACATACAAGGGCGCTTGGACGTGAACCGCGCGACGTTCACGCGCGCTGGAAATTTATCTGTCACGTGAACATTCCCACAGATATGGCTAGAGACTTCCCCATCGGGCACCCGACAACTTTGCATCGTCCCTCAGAAATGGCTGCAGTAAGCTCTCTCAAGACTCAGAGGCCACTGCAGCTGCTGACACCTCCCACAGGCAATTTCCACCGTCTCCGAGTCCAAAGAAATCCGGGGTCTGAACCTCGTAGCGGCCCATTCTCACATTCGCGGCCTTGGTGTCGAGCCAGACACATTAGAGCCTAGAGCATCATCCCAAGGCCTAGTAGGCCAGTTGAAGGCAAGGAAGGCTGCCGCGGTAATTCTACAGATGGTAAAGGAGGGGAAGATTGCTGGCAGAGCAGTCCTAATAGCCGGACCTCCCAGGTATGCCCTTTGCACCCTTGGTCGTTCTCTGCACGCCCGTCTTATTCCCCCGTCTAGCCAGATCTGGAAGGGTATTTAGGCTCCAGGGCTAACTGTTTATAGCACCGGGAAAACAGCAATAGCGATGGGGATGGCGCAGTCCCTTGGCCCGGACGTTCCGTTCACGACGCTTGCTTCCTCAGAGATTTTCTCGCTCGAGATGTCAAAGACTGAAGCTCTTACCCAGGCATTCCGTAAGTCAATTGGTGTCCGGATAAAAGAAGAGAGCGAAATCATTGAGGGTGAGGTGGTGGAGATCCAAATTGACCGGAGTGTGACCGGGGTATAATGCTCTCCATTTCGTAGGGAATGTGGACTTCCTGGGCCTATACTGACACCACTCTAATAGGGCAATAAGCAAGGCAAGCTAACCATCAAGACGACCGATATGGAGACCATCTATGATATGGGCACAAAAATGATCGACTCTATGTCAAAGGAGCGCGTGATGGCCGGCGATGTAATATCAATTGACAAGTCCTCTGGAAAGATCACGAAACTTGGCCGCTCCTACACACGTTCCCGGGATTATGACGCCATGGGTGCCGATACCAAGTTCGTTCAGTGCCCTGACGGCGAACTTCAGAAGCGCCGTGAAGTTGTCCATACGGTCAGTTTGCACGAAATCGACGTCATCAATTCACGTACCCAAGGCTTCCTGGCTCTCTTCTCTGGCGATACGGGCGAAATCCGCAGCGAAGTCCGCGACCAGATCAATACTAAAGTCGGGGAGTGGAAAGAGGAAGGCAAAGCTGAAATAGTGCCGGGGGTGCTTTTTATAGACGAGGTACATATGCTGGACATCGAGAGCTTTAGCTATATCAACCGCGCTTTAGAAGATGAACTCGCACCAATTGTCATCATGGCTAGCAACCGCGGCAACTCCCGCATCAGGGGTACTACCTACCGCTCCCCCCACGGCCTCCCCCTTGACTTCCTCGACCGCGTTGTAATTGTCAGCACACACCCCTACTCCAAGGAAGAGATCGGCCAAATCCTCGCCATCCGCACCGCGGAGGAAGAGGTCGACCTCACCCCCGACGCCCTCGCCCTGCTCACCAAAATCGGCCAAGAAGCCGGGCTTCGCTACAGCGCAAACCTCATCACCACTGCTGCATTGATAGCGACGAAGAGGAAAGCACCGAAAGTCGGGATTGAAGATGTGCAGAGGAGCTTTAAGCTCTTCTACGATCCAGGGAGGAGTGTGAAGTTTGTTACGGAGTTCGAGGGGAGGTTTATTGGAGAGGATGGAGGTGTCAATTTCTCGGTGTTTAATGGAAGCGGGGATGCAATGGAGATTTCATAGGAAACGAGCTGGGTAGATGGCCTTATGTCTCTTTACGATCCAAAAACAAAAACGCTTGGGATAGAGAACGTTGTATGTACATTAATGCAGATACCACGGCGTAGTTTCCATTTAAATTTGGTGCCAGCTAGCAGAACTATTTCACCCGTGGAACCAAACTCGGGCAAAAAGGGAGCTCTAGAGCAAAGAGTTTGGGCCTATCCCCTCGGCGCACACCACAGTACAGGGTGTATCCCTTGCATTCTCCACGCCGTACGCTCATTCCACTGTAAAACGCCATAATGCATTATGAGTAAGAGCCCGGGATTGCCGGACGCCTTCGCCCCTTGAGGGAAAGACCTCTAAACTAAAGGCCATACACGTCAAGGCCCGACCAAGCATTACTACTTAAAAGTTCTCCCTCCTAGCTTGTAGCCTTGGCTCCCCTGTTTCGCAACGCCTTTTTCCTTACCTTTTCCTTTTTCCTCGACATCTGAATTCGCCGCGCTGTCCCCTTTGCGTTTTATACCCGACCGTAGGGTTTGGCCGGAACCTTGGAATTTGGGCTGAGCTTCTGAGTTCTTGCTCTCGGTTGAGGTATCTTTGCTTCGAAGGGGCTTGATTTCGTAGCCAAAAAAGAGCTTTCCTGGGGGTAGGCGGAGGGGTTGGGGGCCATTCGTCTTTCTGGGAACTGTAGATAATGTTGAAGGGGGTAGATTTGATGATGTCCCAGCAACTGGAGTAGACGGTTTTCCTTGTGGCGTTGAGGCTCTACTGCCTTTTTTGCCCGATAGTCGTTGTCCGCCCAGCAAGAAGTTTGAAGAGGAAGATTTTCCGCCTGCAATGGCCGATGTGGAAGATGGTGCAATGGACGAGTAGTTAATGGCCTGAGCCATGGAGCCTTGATTATGCACAATTCCACCGTGAGGTAACACTCCTACGGTGCCTCTTCCACTGGCAGGCGTAGATGTTCCGCTACGACTTGGTTCCACGTATCCAACGGGGGCCGCAAAGTCGACCTCGATATCCGTTTCTAGGACGCTAATAGCCTGCTTGTCGGCCGAGGGCTTTACTTCCAACACAGCAATCTCGTAGATCTGGTCATTGTAAGAGAAGGAAAAAATGTCGCCTTTTGTTAATGCGGAAAAATTGCGCATTGCGTTCTCAAGAACGGCTTTGGGGTCTGAAATGTCGAGAAAAGAGGTGCTTTGAGGTTGGAGCTTGATAAACGACCCCGATGGAAGGTCAGTTGATTTTATTTGTATTAGATCGCCGGGTTCGAGGAGGAGAGTTTGCATAATCTATAACAAGAGTTTAGCTATATTGATTGCCTGCGGCGGCCAAGTGTATACAGGGCTGCACAAAATATCTGGCAAGCGGCCCGGAATCATACCCAGAATGGCAAATATATCTTGCCCTCTTCAGCAATGAACTCCAAGACTCCAGCATGCGTCATATTGTCCTTCGCCCCGTTGATAATCTCGAACAGCATGGGATACGTAATATGCAATCTTGTAAGTTTATCTAACGCACTTGGCGGCATGATAACCTTTCCCCCATGGTTCACGTTGTCCCGCTCCGGGCCAGGCATCATCACAACAGGATAGCATCTATAAAACTCATCGAACCGACGAGGCGCGCCAGCGTGCGTGTGTCTAGATGGATGCATGAGCTCTTCGCTATCGTAAAAATTGCCACCGAACTACGAGACATATTAGTAATAAAACTGGCCCATTCGGGGATCTCTACATGCCATGTTGATAGATGGGCCTTGGAGCCTGCTTAATCTGCGTTGCTACAGTACGGCCGATGATAGCGCTGTGTTTAAGCACGGGTTTGACTGTATCCTGTCCTGGTGTTTCTGTGAGACTAGGGTGAGGAACTAGGTACAAAGATCTCTATTTAGAGTTGAGATGTTGGTGGGAGAGAGGCGGAGAGGCAAGTGTGAAATGGAAGCGAATGGTCAGGAAGCTTGATGACGCGAGCAGAGCCGCAAGTCGCAGCTCGCCCTAATCGGGAACCGAACCTCTATATTCAACTCGGCGCTCATCGACCACAAGAAGTCTACGGAGCATATTTAACTCATTTCGCCGCGATGTCCAGCCGCAGACCTGCGCCCCGACCAAACCGAGCAGGTGAAGCTTTTGCCCGGACCCATCACCTTGACGCCAGAGATGGGCCCCCGTCATCCAAGAAACCCCGCTTCGATGTCCGCAACCCCTCCGCCCTCGCTCCCGACGGACCAGAGGAGGATGCAATTCTAGAACTGGATGAGATTGGAAAAGGTGGGCAACGGACAAAACGCAATGCCGTGAATCTAGATGGGTACAATAGCGATAGTTCAAATGAAGGCTTTGATGCTCGAGCTGAAGCTAGAGCTACACAGGCAAAGAAGAGTGGCAACGGTGAGGTAGAAGCAGAGGACAGCGACGACATGTTTGCGGACCCGGAAGAAGACCTTAGAAGCGGAGACGAGGATGGCAAGGGGAAGACCCTAGGGGCGAAAAAGAAGAAAGACGTGAGGTTCTTGGATGAAGAGGAAATCGTTGGGCAAGTTGCAGGGAGCAAATCAGGCGGGCATGTGTCGGCGAACTTCTCTCTTGCTTCAAGCGGGAAGTCCAAGGAGGCATATAGCAGCAGTAGTGAGGATGAAGGCCCGGTCGAAGAGGAGATTGACGAGGAGATCGGTGCTGGTGGACTAAAAAAACACGCACCTAAACTAGACGCATTCAATATGAAGAATGAAATGGAAGAAGGGCGATTTGACGCACAGGGGAATTTTGTTCGGAAAGCACAAGACCCAGATGCGGTCCATGACAGCTGGCTGGATGGTGTTTCAAGGAAGGATATGAAGCGTGCGTCAGAGGCAGCAAAGAAGCGCGAAGAGGAGCGGAGACGAAAGGCGCTGGAGGACGATCGCCTAGTCACTGCTGATGTACTAACATCCCTGATTATCCGGTTAGAGAAGGGCGAGACAGTTCTAGAGGCATTGGCACGGCTAGGCAAAGGAAAGGAGAAGAAAAAGAAACCTAAATGGCACAGCAAGAATAAAAACCACCGAAAAGACGCAGATAACATGGACATCGACACCGAAAAAGACCCCGAAGATCCAGCCGAAATCCACCGACGCGCAGCCGTCGAAGCTATCACCGGTGCAGCAGACACCCTCCTCACCCGCGGCCAATCCGAGATCTACGAAGCTACCCGTGAAACCCTAACCCGCCAATACCGCCGCGAAACCGGTGACGACTGGATTGAACCCCGCAAAGAAGCCCCCGACCGCGAAAGAGGCACCACCAGCGCTCCAGAAACCAAACACTGGGAGTACAAGTGGACCGACGGGAGAGATGGCGGGGAGACACATGGGCCGTACGAAGGCACAGCGATGGGGGCATGGCTGAACGCGGGGTTTTTTGGCGAGGGCGTCGAGTTCCGGAGGGTAGGGATGGGCGGGGCTGGTTGGAGCCGTGTGGCTGATTTTTTGTAGATTTTACACATGGTCTTTAGGGTTTCTTTAGCTTGTGAAATCAATCATAGCTCTCTAGATCCCCTTAACCCCTATCTACAAGGAACCCTTTATTCCGCTGCTAACAACACCGTGTGTAAAAATTCCTTCTCCCCCTAGGCTCCTTGCCTCATCTTTTGAGAAACAACCCCTTTTTTTTTTTTTAAGGAGGGGTTTCCTTCCGCTCACGGTCTTGGCTTTGGAAACCTCCACTTCTGGAGACCATCTACTAGAACATATTATTTTCAGTACTCTGTAGAAGCACAAATTACTACGATTCCCTCTCTACCTCGTAGTGTACGGCGTAACTCTAACATTGTAGAAAAACTCACATCAACCAGTCGAAGCCACCCCACTCGCGAGGTTCTCTTCCACACAAGCAGCAAATTAGCCGGGATACCCCCCCCACCTGCACCTACGCATCGTATCACCATCTGTGTGGCGCGTGCACGACCAAGGTTCAATGTCAACAACCACCAAACCGCTAGGCGGGGCGCCGTCAACGGCGACGGATGCTGTGCTTAAGCCTTCCGAGCCGTTACCTGAAGGCTCACGGGTAGTGCATGGTGTGGATTTTAACGAATACAGTGAAAGAGATGGCGGCATCACGGTGGAGGAGCTCGTCGGAGGGATGGCGGGCATGGGCTTCCAGGCGAGTGCTGTGGCAGAGGCGGCGAGGATCGTTGAGGAAATGGTATGTGGCATCCCGTCATGAATCAATGCAATTTACATCTCTCTCCTGACCTGTTGACCAGCGCACTTGGCAAGACCCCGAAACCTCCAGGGGAACAACCATCTTCCTTGGCTACACCAGCAACCTCATCTCCTCCGGTCTCCGCGAAACTATCCGTTACCTTGTTGAACATCGCCACGTCTCCGCCATCGTCACCACCGCCGGCGGTGTCGAAGAGGATCTTATTAAATGCCTGGCTCCCACATACCTCGGCAAGTTCACAACCCCTGGCGCTCAACTACGCGCCCAAGGCCTCAATCGGATAGGCAACCTGATTGTCCCAAATAGTAATTATTGCGATTTCGAGGATTGGGTTGTCCCCATATTGGATCGGATGCTAGAGGAACAGGAGGCTAGTAAAAGCAAGGGCGATGAGGAGCCACTGATCTGGACACCAAGCAAAGTAATACACCGTCTGGGCAGGGAGATCAACAACCCAAGCTCTGTGCTCTACTGGGCTGCCAAGAACCAAATCCCCATTTTCTGCCCTGCACTCACAGACGGTTCGCTGGGGGACATGCTCTACTTTCACACGTATCGGTCCTCACCCTTGCAGCTCCGCATCGACATTGTTGAGGACATTCGCAGGGTCAACACGATTGCAGTACGAGCAAAGCGCGCCGGAATGATAATACTCGGCGGGGGCGTCATGAAACACCATATTGCGAATGCATGTCTAATGAGGAACGGCGCTGAGAGTGCAGTATACATAAATACAGCGCAGGAGTTTGACGGGAGCGATGCGGGGGCCAGGCCAGACGAGGCAGTTAGCTGGGGGAAGATTAGGGCTGGTGGGGATGCGGTAAAGGTGAGGGCATCCCGTGCTGTGGAAAAGTGTTATTTGTGGCTGACGCTGCGGTTTGTTCTCCCAAGGTCTATGCAGAGGCGACAATCGTCTTTCCGCTCATTGTGGCAGCCACGTTTGCGAAACAGAAGCCAAGATCAAATACAGCACCAGCCGAGTCATGACATTTTCTGTCTCTCTCTCTCTCATAGACATCTTCACCAGGGCCAACGTTACGATGACATGACTCTGCTTAGAGAAGAAATGACTAGTTTCCCATATCACCACCACCCCCTCCCCCATATGACAACTCTAACGTATTCCACCGTGAAGTTGCCGGATGGTCAAAGTCCCCCTAGCTCAGTTGAGCGAGCTGTTACTCAAGTTATCAAGGGTTGCAAAATAGCAATGCATAGCAGCTTGATTTTAGCTGCAGAAAATACAAAATTGAGAGAGGAAAATAAAAGACAGATACAGAAACATACTCAAAAGCGATCATATGTCGTTGCTACGTGAGATTTTTTTTTGACTGTTGCAGAGGGGCGATATCGAGCAGAAGAGTAACATCAAGTTGAGGGAGAAAAAGAAATTATTAGAACTTATCAAATAGAGAGGGAGGGATCAGGAACAACCTAAACCACGAGCACCATCAAAGTGCAGTTTATGTAGTTCACTATTACGTTGGGCTCCTAAATGACCAAGTTTACATTCTTAGAATTTATGTAGTTAAGTTACTAGAATTGGGAGTTGACTTTTTCTACGGCACCCATCAAATGTACGGCTTGCTATAGTATTGTGGAGGGTGCTCAAATACTCTCTCATTCATGTGCCCCCCTACATGCTACGGGAAAACGAGCGGGAGCGAGGCAGGTAAGCTCCCCACGCCAAAAAACCCTATCCAGTCGCCCGGGCTCAGGGTCTGCCCCCGCGGCTCGCTAGTGGGGTACGTTGAGCGCCAAAGTCTCCTGCACCAGGGACTGACTGACTGGTATTAATGGATTACAGATGGGAAGTTAGGCATTGCGATGATAAGGCTTTCCAATATATATATATATAATGCCACGGCGAGTATAAGGAGTGGAGAAGCATATCCTGCGCACGAGCATTACCTAATAATAATAGAGTCAGATTACAACACCTCAGCGACTAATGATTCTATCTTTCTATAATAATAGCTAGTTGATACCGACACTAACTAGTGAGTGGCAATGGATGACATCATGACTAATGAACGACACACATATATATATACAACTAAACAACCCACCTTCCCCTCAGCCTTTGCCGACTACAAAGGAATTCAGTTAAACTACTCTCATAATGGATCTCTCTTTTCTAAACAGTGATCCCAACTCATCTCCGCCAGCATATACTGACATCATGTTTCCTCAGGAGGAGGAAGAAGCGGAGCAACAACGAAACGACTCTGTGCCTGCCGAATCTGGTAGGCTTTTGCAAAACTACCGGATATGGATACAACGATCCAGGTAGGTGCTATGATATATAGTAGGGTCTTTTTTCGCTTTTCTGTCTTCTCTTTTTTATCTTTCTTCAGACTTGAGAGCAAAAAAACACTACGAACATGAACTACCCAACTACTCTCTCTCCCACTCCCTGCCCAAACATTGAGCACTGGTCACCAATATGGCACCCACTCATGTTCTTTTTTCAAGCCGACGCAAACTGGAAGGAGGCACAACTCTGGTACAGACGGTTGGAGTGGGTCGTACGGAGCATACTGATACCACTTATTGTTTTGATATGGTATATTACATTTACTTAAGACTATGAATGGCAAGCTTATCAGCCATTGCATATAGGCTCTACCTTCGGTCCTTGATTCGCCGGAGGGGAGATGTCCTCACTCCCGGGATGGAGAGAGAAAACGCTCTCGAAAATCTCGTCTTTGACAACCCGAATGCGGTTATCATCACCCCTCCTACTCCCGCATGGGGAGCTGCTAAAGCATTTATGGACGAGTGCAAGGCATGGGGGGAAAGGCTGGAGTGGCGGCTTCATGATGCGGTCCGTAGCGAAGCCCTCGCAAAGAGGGAGGCAGCGGCGGCAAGGGAGGAGGCAGCGGCGGCGAGAGAAAGGGAGGATGCGGCGAACCGGAGGAGGGAAGAGGCGAACCGGAGGAGGGAAGAGGCTCTCAGCCAATTGAGAGCGGAGGTAGACGAGAGAATTGAGCAGAGAAAACTCTGGCTTAGTAGAGAAATGGAGCTTCTTGGGCGTATTCGGGGCTTACTGTCAGCCGCCAACTCTTAAAGTCCCGGATATGCTCAAGAGGCCCATATTTTATTTTTTTTGTCCTCTGATCGGCTCCTGTGCTTGCACATGGAGCTGATCACCGTGGCACTGGTATTGCACTATTTCCAGCTGCTGCGAATTTTCACTAGTCTATCTCTACTTGCCTGGGAGACTGGGGAAGACTCTTTGTCGCGTGGCTATGGCTTTGGGGCAGCAAGAGTACAAAGTGGCAGAGTATACAGGAACGGCACCAAAGCATCCAAAAACAGCCACCAGGGTGTCAAGATCTGGACGCCATTTTACCAGCATTCACATTAATAATAATAATAATAATAATAATATAGATGCCGGTGGATTCCTGTTTCAGCCTAGTTAGTTATTTATTATCTGTACTCTTAGCACCGATAGAATCTTCCCCCCCCGCCCCCCCCCCCCTCCCCCTCTTCCACCCAACTACTGCTATACCGGGTTATGTCATACTGGCCACAAACCATCTCAAAAACTGTACAGTACAGAAGTTACGGCTCTGACAATTGATAATAATAAAAAAAAATAAAAAATATAAAAAAACAACCTTAGTTACCCATTTGCAAATTTAACTAGTCGAACTGTTTATTAGTAAAAATTTATATAATACCGGGCCGGGGGGCGGGGGGAAAGGTAGTCTAGAAGTTTCCACATTCTTGAATGTTTTTTTTTTTTTTTTTTTTTTTTTTTTCCCTTTCGTGTGTATTGATAAAAGATAAAAGAGTATTTTTTTTTTTGCCCAGTGTGCAGCCTTCTAGGGGCATTCTTGTTTGGCTACCTTTAAGGAGTATATATATATATATACTAAGTAAGTAAGAAAATGCCTTCAGCAGGTGGAGGAGGAGGAGGAGGAGGAGGTTGAGCAATGCGGTTGTAGGAGCTTGACCACCGCTTCGTGCTCTGTCATTGTCGCCCATGACAGCGGCGTCTGTCCCAACTTATCCTTGGAGTTCACGTCGACTTTCTCTGTCGCCAGCAGCAGCTTGACCACTGCCTCGTGCCCGCTCTCTGCCGCCCATGATAGCGGCGTCTGATTGTAGGTATCCTTGGAGTCGACATCGACTTTCTCTGTCGCCAGCAGCAGCTTGACCACTGCCTCGTGCCCGTCCCTTGCCGCCCATGATAGCGGCGTCCATCCCAACTTATCCTTGGAGTCGACATCGACTTTCTCTGTCGCCAGCAGCAGCTTGACCACTGCCTCGTGCCCGCCACTTGCCGCCCATGATAGCGGCGTCCGATTGGAGGTATCCTTAGAGCCCACTTCGACTTTCTCTGTTGCCAGCAGCAGCTTGACCACTGCCTCATGCCCGTTCTCTGCCGCCCATGATAGCGGCGTCCGTCCCAACTTGGAAGCCTTGGAGTCCACATCAACTTTCTCCGTCGCCAACAGCAGCTTGACCACCGCCTCGTGCCCTCCCGCAGCCGCCCATGACAGCGGCGTCCGATCATAGGTATCCCTAGAGTCCACTTCGACTTTCTCTGTTGCCAGCAGCAGCTTGACCACTGCCTCATGCCCGTTCTCTGCCGCCCATGATAGCGGC
>JAJDFE020000440.1:0-11377 GCA_021527465.2 Geoglossum glabrum | reverse complement strand
CATCAACTTTCTCCGTCGCCAACAGCAGCTTGACCACCGCCTCGTGCCCTCCCGCAGCCGCCCATGACAGCGGCGTCTGATCATAGGTATCCCTAGAGTCCACGTCGGCTTTCTCTGTCGCCAGCAGCAGCTTGATCACTGCCTCGCGCCCTCTCTCTGCCGCCAATGATAGCGGCGTCCGATCGTAGGTATCCTTGGAGTCCACGTCGGCTTTCTCTGTCGCCAGCAGCAGTTTGACTACTGCCTCGTGCCCATGCCCTGCCGCCCATGACAGCGGCGTCCGATCGTAGGTACCCCTGGAGTCCACGTCGACTTTCTCTGTCGCCAGCAGCAGCTTTACCACTGCCTCGTGCCCGCTCTCTGCCGCCCATGATAGCGGCGTCCGATCGTAGGTATCCTTGGAGTCGACATCGACCTCCGGACTCTCGAATAGTAATTTGATTATATCCATTAACCCAAAATATGCGGCATAGTGTACACCGTGAAAATCCTTAGGAAAACTCTGGCTATATTCAGGCAACCACCATACTCTAGGAATAACAAATAAGACTTGGCTTGCACATGTTACTTTGCGCTTGTCCAGCAGAAACTGTAATGCTAGATCATGGAGATTGCGTTCGGTCTCTTCACGGATATGATTTCCCACGTTTCGAGCGGCATAGTCAAGTAGTGTATTTTCCCTCAGTCGGCATTCGAACAGTTCATCGGTAGAGCAGTGGCCCTTACTAAACACATCAAGCGATAAATACTTGAGACATGCTATTCCGATATCCCGTCGTGCATCTGGGAAATGTTCTGCGCCGCTTCGTTCGAGGTATTCTTGAGTGGTTTTATGAACCAAGCCAACGATATTCGTTTCTTCGTCGATTTTTATCATCCCCGCGCAGGCATTGACGACTACACTCTGGGGTGTCAAAATCTCCTTAGAAATAGATCGATCATCGGGTTCAAGGTCATCAACAGCTACGGCATGCAGGACTTCTTCGAGTCGGAGAGGCCTAACGGCGTACACGATCCAAGATAAAGCCCGCATGGCAAGTTTTTTGGTAGGCTGTTGCTTAATTCTCTCCATGGCTTCGTTATAATTACCATCGAGTGTCGCTGGCAACTCATGTAACGCCTTTTTAACAGCTCTAAGATTGGTCTTTGAAGCTAGAGACTCGACATAAAGTCTCGCGGCCAGAAACCTTTAGGCACATTAGTACTCTAAATAAAGGGAAGTACGAGTGAATCAGTACAGAACTTACATCCCCTCAGCTTTCACTACAACTTCTTGCAGAATCTCGTTTTGGAGGTTGGAATCCTGTCGACAAAATTCAAATAAGAGATGTTTAGACTTGACTTGCGCTTGAACGTAGGCTCTGATGTCTGCCTCGCTAGCACGTATTTCGATGCGAGTCGATCCCGCTAAGATTCCTGCAAGGTCGTCGATATGCCTTGATGTACATAGCAGACGCAGACTGGGGACAGAGTCCTCCAACTTGGTAAGAAGGTCATTCCAAATGATCTGCCTAGTCTTATCGATGCATTCATCCAATGCATCAATAACAACATACACCTCGGAGCATTCTTTAGCCAATGAGCGAAGCAACTCCAAATACTCCGCACAGGTAGGTGTTGTCCCCTTCCCACGGTGCTTTTCGTAAAGAGTGCGTACGTCCTTTGGAATGGACTGCCTTCGCTCTACTAACTGCCGAATGATTGCGCCGATAAAGTATTCAATTCTTTGTAACAGATTCTCTTTGTGGTTGCAGTAGATGAACGTAAGCCCTATGCCTCGGATGGGCAAATCGTTTTCGAGAAATTCGATCACAGCCGACCTTAATAGTCAATCTCATTGCTCATGCTTGGTAATATGAAGGTTCTACTTACGCGAGCACAGTTTTGCCAACACCAGCTGACATCTGGTCAGTTTTTTGATTGATTCAGCTTTAAGATCAGACTGATACAAGCGCGACTCACGGCTTCCTAGACACCAGATGGTCTTCTTGTTTCCCTTCGCCCACTCAAGAAAGTCCAGATGTTCAAGCAGCCATTGCCCAGTTCCATTTTGTTTTTGATTGGACACATCTGCCTGCTTTAACCAGAAATTTACCGATGATAACCAACCGAGTATGCTTCGAGTTTCTTCGTCTTAACTGCTCGTTAGTTATTTGAGTTGGAAGAAAGCCAAGAAATTATCTGGAATGACTATAGTACCTTCTCGCCAGCGTACAAGCAGATTGACTTCGCGGCGAATATCTGAGATACCGCCACTAGACATTCGAATTAGCTTAATCTTTGCGAAACATCACTAACAGAATCTTAGGTGTATACGAACACTTGTAGGACTTGTAAAGCCAAATCGAGGTTTGAACGAGCCTCAGAAACAACTCGTTGGATTTTGCTCAGCGTTTCTGCTCTAAACGGATACAGCGCTCTCCGTACGTGGCGTCGCATTGCGGATCGCGCACCTGGCTCGAGTGGTTCCGTGCCCTGTACTTTTCTTAATTCGTCTTTGAGCTTCTCCAAAGCCCCATTGATACAGTTAACATTTTCCTCCACGCTATCCTTTATACTCATGCCAAACCTGACGGGTGGTTGGATAGTCTCCAATAGGATTGTTAAAGTTCTCTGCAGGCTCTCGAGCGATGCACACATATCCGAGATATCATTATCTTGGTCCTTCCAGGATCCATAGTAATTCAGAAGTCCCCGCGTTAACTGTATGCCGAGAGAAACAATGCCAACAGCGCTGCCCGCTACACCTAAAGCCTCAGCCATAACCTAGTTGAGCCCCTTCAACAGAGATGCCGAAACGAACGGATAGAGAGGATGTAAAGAATAAGAGTTTTGCCAGGTGGATCTGAAGAATGTGCAGTTGTGCGATCTCTCTTTCGTCAAGATCGCCCAATTGACAGGTTGTAAACGCGCAGACGGCCCCGCCTCCACCGGGCGGTTCGATGGCCTGTGCGGCCTTGTGCCACGTCGGCGGTACGGGCAGGCAGCCAATTGTGTGGTTTGGCAATGATGGCTGACTGATCCAACCCTCCTATTTTCCGATTCTCTTCTTCGTTAGCTAGGAGGGTGCTGTGGGTCGTTCAATCGTCGGTGGGTGTAGGTAGAATGCTTGATTGACTCGAACTAGAGGTGGCAGCGAGGTGGTTGATGGCGGCGCCGTACGTGTGGCATCCAAAAAACAGCCGCCGAAGCGTCAAGATCTGGATGCTTTTTTTTTTTTTTTTTTTTTTCCTTCCACCAGCATCCACATTGATAATAGTAATAACAACAATAATAACAAAATCAATAACCAGAAACCACGTCCCACTTGCCTGACTCTCCAAACCAAACCCCAAAAAATATAAACTCCATATCTTTACCCCAGTTTTTTTTTTTTTTATAATTTAATCTCTTTCCTTTTTTTAGCGTGAGACTCAAAAAGCAGAGAGAGATACTAACGAAAACAAAAATTTAAAAAATTAAATAAATAAATAAAAAATGAATAAAAATAAACAAAAAATAAAGTCTCCCTCCCTCCCCCTCCCCCTCCCCCTCCCCCTCTCCCTTCCACAACCCAATCCGGCCAACCAAATAAATATTTAGCCAGCCGCGCCAGGAAGTCCGCGAACACAAAAACAACAACCCCCCCCTCCCCTCCCTAGGCAGTCAGCCTCTTGCTTTCTTCCTTCAACCTTTGACAAAACACCACCCGACCAACCAAGGATATATCCCCCCCGGCGCACACGAACCATAAGCAGAGAGGTAGGTAACCCGCACCCCTCGCGCTTCTTTTTTTTCTCTGCGAAGCGAATCTGGCATTTGGTTGGGGCAGTCTAGCAGTCACGGGGCTTGGATGCGTTTTTGGCGCGGTGCTTGTGTTTGGCTTGCAATGTCCGTTTTGTGTCTTTGTAGAATCCCAACCCCGCACTTCTCGGCTGGGTCGTGAGCACAGTCCCGGAGTGGCTTCTGAGTTTCTTCCTCTTGTCGGGCTGGTGGATGTCTTCTTCCTGTCTAGGCTTTTTGTGTACTATGTCCCTTTGGCGGCTTGCTGACTGACTGTGCTTCTATCCCTTAGCTCTTCCGCTCTGCAGGGCCAATTGTCTACCTAGACGAGACCCTCCGCTTTCCCTGCGCTTTCGCGGAAGGATAGCTTCACTGCACGAAGCCCGTAATTGCTTGATACTGCTTCTGTATGGCTTCCCATACCTCTACAGAACTAGCCAACACTCTCCCCAGCTCCTATGGCCCTGGGTGTACTCTTGTTAATCTGGCAATCTTTCATAGCCCTTTCGAATACTACTAAATCCGCTCCGTCTAGTTCTCTCTACTTCTCTTTTCTACCATCAGCCAATGGCTCGTGCAAAAGGAACCGGAAACCATGGCGTCAAAATTGTAAGTTACTTGCCTATCTTTTGCAATTGCTTGTTGTAATATTGTCAATCCGTCTTTCCGATCCCTCCCCTTCTCCACCTGTGCAAATATATACCAAACTTCAATAATTTCCTTGACCGCTTCCTCTACCCAGGATTCCATACATGGCTCAACTCCCCCTTCGACACCTTTAGATACATATCCCCATTCCTTTTATTTTCTTTTCCTACGCTCAGCCCCTGACCGTCAGTCTATACTGTGCTATTCCTAACACGCCTCGCCTTTGTTAAATCCGTTTTCCCGCAAGTCTCCAGCGCTTTTGTACAGCTTCCAGTAGCCTTCCGACACCTTACGCTCGCTCAAGGAGCAAAGTGTCCGGAGACTTCTAGGAAGTAGCTGTACTATGGCTTCCCTTTCCGGGCGGGTTTTTCTGGTTTTTAGGGCGCAACTAACAACTTGCTAATGTAGTCTTGGACTGCCGACAATGACCGAAAGGTACAAATTGCCCTATACACCGTCTCCCTAATATACAAAATCATCCTAATACCCAACCCTCTTCAGCTTCTACTCAGCATCATTGACAAATCCAAAAAATACGACGTCAAAGAGCTAGTTGCGCTCTTCCCTGGTAACACACCCACCTCCGTCCTCCCACACACCTACCAACACAACCCGCTAACCCACCACAGGAGGCACCACCAAAGCCCTCGAAGAGCGCATCGCCAAACTCAAACGCGAATCCAACGCGCTCCTCACCACCATTGGCATCGACGCCAACCCAACCCCGCGAAAGCGCAAAGCCGACAATGACGACCTCGAAGTCCCATCCCCAAGCAGCAACAACAACAACAACAACAGCAGCCCAATGATGATGATGAAGATAAAGAAGAAGATCAAAACACCCTCCGAACCCGTCAAGAAACAAGAGGATCCCGCAAGCTTTTATTACTACTCCCTGCCGCCGGCGCCGATCAGCGACCATGCCGATGGCGGTGATTCGGACGACGGTTCGGTCTTTGTCAAGTACGAGTAAAAAAATAGTTGGTTGGCCTAGGAGAGGATTAGGAATTTTTTTTTTTTTTTTTGCTTGCTTGTTTGTTATTATAAAGCAAAATAAAGCAAAATAAAATAAAGTAAAATAAAGTAAAATAAAGTAAAATAAAATAAAATAAAATAAAATAAAGCAAAATAAAATAAAACAAAATAAAGCAAAATAAAATAAAGTAAAATAAAATAAAATAAAATAAAATAAAGCAAAATAAAATAAAATAAAGTAAAATAAAATAAAATAAAATAAATAGTAGTTAGTTAGTTAGTTAATACACACACACACACACACACACACACCAACAACTTTCCCCCCCCCCTCCGTTTTAAGAGGTAGTAGTAGTATGTAGTAGTAGTATGTAGTCAGTCAGTCAGTCAGTCAGTCAGTCAGTCGTCTTGGATAACTTATCCCCTTTTCCCTTTCCCTTTTCCCTTTTCCCTTTTCCCTTTTCCCTTTCGCATTACCGCCCACCACCACCACCACCACCGCTACCACTACCACCGCTACCCCGTCATATCACCCGACATCCCCACAACCCCCTCTCTCTCTCTCTCTCTCTCTCGCAGGTCAGTCATCGTAGGTCATGTCGAGATACAGACCCAGCCGGTATTCTCAAGCATCTTTTGAAGGGCCCCCCCCCCCCCTCTTTTTTTTTTTTCGGGGTTTTTTTTTTGGGGGGGGGGAGGGAGGGGAGGGGGGTTCGTTCGTTCGTTCGTTCGTTAGACGTACTGAACCAGTCAGTCAGTCAGTATGCAGGGGTCGTTTTCCCGAAGCTTTTCCCCGGGTCATTCTCCCCCCCCCTTGGGCCGTGTGCGTCATTGTGGTTTTTTTTTTTTCGTGAAAAGGGGGGGGGAGAGCTCTATCTCGTGTCGAAGGTCGAAGGGACAAAGTAGGGGGGGGGGGGAGAAGGGGAACCTGCCTGCCTGCGATTGGTAGATTGGGTGGTCTAGGACTCAGCACGGTGGCGCGCTCAGAAGAGATACTAGCGCTTTCGGAGCTTGTGTAGGGGTGGTTGGGACTAACTGCTTGGGTCTCACTCCCTTGCGAGTCGTCGGACGAAGGCGATTCAAATTCGCGCGGCTGGGCAATATATGGTCTAACTAGCTAAGGACCACTAGCAACAGTCCCCCCTACGGACTAGTAGAAATTGCCCACCTGGCACTCCTACCATCATTCCATTTAGACATCCTAACATTCAAATCCCTCCTGGGGGGCCCCTTCGACTCTTTATAGCTTCCAATCTCTCCCTCGCCCCAGGGAATTATCTACTCTAGGACTCAGGATCTCTCTCAGATGTCTGGATACTGCGCAATACATTATGTTTATGCAATTGACTGTACTCCAGAAAAGAACTTAAACATCATATAGTAGTCACTTTCCAACGTCACTCGATGCCAACCGGGGGGGAATACCGGGACATCAAAATTCCGCGATCCTTTACAAGTGGTATTGGTGTTACCCAATTGAAGGACGGCTTAGGAGAGAAACAGCTCGAGACGAGCAGAAAGTCGAGGCGAACTCCCGGAACCGGTTGGCGTAGTTTCGAACCGTTGGCATGTCAAGAACTGCTGCTGAAGGCCGTCATTCACCCTCTGCTGTGCCATCTAACACAGCTACAACTCCCCCGCAAGCTCACTCATATCTTTACTGCTGGCTTCACCTCCGAAAGCCTCCCCCCCCCCGATCTTGTGGCCGCCTCGAAAACCTCAAAAACCGCCGAGACATGAACGGGTGGGGATGGAGGTCGAGGAAGGGGAGGAGGGGGGGGGGGGGGGCGAGAGGAAAATGGCAATGATTTTATGTCGTGGCCCAGCGGGGGCCGACGAAGCGGCAATTCTCTATTTCCAAGCCCTAGAAGATAGCCTCCTCCGTCACATTGCCATCCCACACGTGAACGAAATGCCGGAACTGATTGTCAACTGCAATTTCCCTGGCCGTAAGCCCATCATTATTCCTAATTCCCCTTTCCAATCCCCCGTGCTCCAAGAGTAATTTCAATACCTCCACATGGCCCATAATCGCAGCACAGTGGAATGCCGTGTCACCGTCGACGGCCACAGCATTAACGTCTACTCTATTTGTCTTCAGCAACATCCGGACTACTCCCGGGCCGCCATACTGTGCCGCCCACATTAGGACGGTGCAATCTCGTGCGTCGGTCGCTTGTGGATCTGCCCCTGCATCAAGCAGTAGTCTGAGGATATCCTCGTTGCCATGTTCTGCAGCGCGATGAGCTGGTAGGCATCCCCCGGATGTTCTTAAGTTGGGATCGCTCCCATTTTCTAGCAAGACGCGGACTGTGTCTGTGTGACAGGCGTTCACTGCCATGTATAGCGCTGACTCGCCTCTTTTGCTCTTCCGGTTAATATCAACCTTCCCTGTGCGGAGCAGCGACTCGACGAGGTCAGCGTGGCCACTTTTGGCAGCTAGTAGCATGGGCGTCTCGTCGTTGATGCAGCAGGGATCCGGGTTTGCACCTCTAATCAGTAGGAGATCTACTATGCTTCCATGGCTCCGTTGCGTAGCAAGGTATAGTGAAGTCTTTCCAGTGGGATTCGTCGATTCTATGTTAGCAGCAGCAGAATCCAATAATTCTTCAACTGCGGCAAGGTGGCCATGCCAAACCGCCAAGTGAAGCGGTGTATATCCTTGATTGTCCTTTAGTTCCCTTGTATCACCCGCCGCGAGCAGAAGAACCTTTAGTGTGTTGACATTTCCAACCGTAGCCGCCTTGTGTATTGCTGTGATTCCCGATGCAGTCGTGGCGCGTATGTCAGCACCGCCTTTCAGAAGAACTTCGCAAGCAGAAGCCCCTCCTTCTTCGGCAGCACTCATCAGGGCAGTTCTTGTCCCGCCAGCGCCATGCTCCACCTTGGCCCCTCGCCCCAAGAGAGCCTGAATAACCTCTACTTGCCCACGAGAGGCCGCTAGTACTAAAGGAGTGTCGCCGCGGGCGTCTTCCGATTCTATTCCAGCCCCAGCCGCGAGTAAGAGCTCTACCGCCTCGGCGCTCCCCTGGAGAGCAGCTCGATGAAGCGCTTGGAAGCCCTCACTATCCAAAAAGTCAAACCTGGCTCCCGCTTTTAGCAGGACTGGAATGATCGGTGTCCGGTCCTTAACCCAAACAGCAAAAATGAGTGGTGTCTGGCCTCCTTTCAGCGAGTGCTCTATGTCCGCGCCGCGATCGACTAGAAACTGTACAGCGACTGTACTCAATGACCAAACCGCTCGCATTAGAGAGGTCCTTCCTAGACTGTCTGTCGCTTCAATGTCGATATTTTCGTCAAGAAGCCGGCCGATGACATCTACCTTCCCGCTCTGACAGGCGTAGTGGATTGGCATAGTATTTTCCTCGTCTACCGCGTTAATATCTGCACCATTTTCAAGCAAAAAGTCAACGATCCCTAAGTGTCCCCCCTTACAGGCGCAATGTAGTGGAGTCTCTCCCTTTTTGCTTTTCGTGTCGACTTCTAGCCCCTCCGCCAAGAGCAATTGCAGAATCTCTAGCGCATCGTACCAGGCCGCGAAATGGATTGGAAGCCAGCCCTTGGTCGATGCAGAATAGATGTCGGCTCCGTTCCCCAAAAGTGACTGTGCTATAGCCACTGCAGCCTTTGTAGTAACTTCCAGAGGAAGTTTGTTGCCACCTTTGTTATTGTGCATAGCTGAGTAGGTGGCTGTTATCAGAGGAGTATGCAAGTTAACATCTGTAGCATTAACGTCGGCTCCATGTTTGATGAGCACATCAACTACACCCTCTTGTCCATGAAGCACTGCTTCATTAAGCGCTGTGCTGCCCTCTGCGCAAAGGTTCAAACGCACCATTTGTGGTATGCATCGTCCAGTACTTTCCACCAGCGGCTTAAAGGAATCAAATTTGTCTTTAGTTTTTGCCTCTGTATGAGCTCCACGTTCTAGTAACAGCCGTACGACTCGTTCATGACCTTGGGATGCTGCCATATGTAGTGGTATACCCCCGTTCGATGACCTCTCATTAACGTCTGCTCCCGATCGTAGCAAAACCTGCACCATATCCCCTCGGCCGTAGAATGAAGCGCCGTGAAGGGCGGTGTTTCCACATGCATTAGCGCTCTTGATCTCGGCCCCCTTTTCCAGTAGCATTCTCACGATGCCTTCATGCCCATTCATTGCAGCTTTAAAAAAAGGCGTCTCGTCATAAACAGTCTTCAGCTCCCAGTCCGCGCCGTTATCCAAAAGCAGCTTTACAAGATGCTCGTGGCCACACGTTGCCGCTATCTCGAGACCCGTTGCCTTACCGAATCCCTGCGTATTAACGTCAAAGCCCTTGTCAAGCAACAGGTGTACCACAGTTTCTTGGCCTTGGTCGCAGGCTGCGTCTAGAAGGGTAAAGCCATCATCGCTCGAGATTTGCAGGTCAACGCCGCGCTTCAAGAGATGCCCTAACGTTGACGCGTGGCCTCTCCAAGCAGCCCAGTGCGCCGGAGTTTTGAAAGTGCCATCTGCCTTTGATGGGTCCATATTTCGGTCCAGTAATACATTCACGACTGTGTCTAAACCTTGAGAAGCCGCCATGGCTAGTGGTTGAAAATTCTCCGGTGACTCGCCAAATTTATTACACCAGCGAAAGAGCTCAGGCTCACAAGTGCTAGCAACTTCTGCCGCAGCACATACTCTTTTATCATCCTCCAGAAACTCGAGAATCGTGTCCAAGAATTTCGTTTCAAGTTGACCGCGAATATGATGGCCCCAATAGCACGAAGCATATTCAAGAAACCTGAACTGCTTCCGTCTTTCGTTCAAAGGGACCTCACCGAAGCAGGGTCCCGAGCGGAATTCGTCAAACAAGAGGTATGTCAAGCAAGTTCCTGCAATACTAAGTTGCATATCGGGGAAGAGGGCCTCAGTTTGTCTGCTAAAATATTCTTGTGTAGTGTAGTGCACAAGTCGAATGACCTGACTCCCGTCTTCCATGGTTACAAGCCCCGCACAGACGTCCACAAGCAAATGTGCCCGTATGAGATTGTCCGTGTCCATTGTGCGCTGTCGATCCTCTCCTTCGATGTATGCTGCAGCAAGAGCATGGCGCAGCTCGTCAACCAACATGGGACGTTTGGCATATGATATCCATGCAAGAACAGTCATTCCAAGCTTGGATCGACTCGGGGATTGCTTCCTGATCCTCTGAAGCGTTTCCGTATACAGTTCAGAAAGACCATTTGGCATCGTTTCCAAAGCCCGTTTGACCTCTCTGATTGTCATTTGATCGCAGATACGCTTTATCTGTAGTACAGCATAAAGGAACCTAGAAAGCAACCAGATAGTTTAGCATCTACTAGCTGCGATTTTCATAGGCTCCTAACAACCGGCGTATGAATACTTTGGATGCTTACATTCCGCCAGCCCCGGCTGCAATGGTGGAGACAATCCGTGTTCTCAAGTCTTCTGATAATAAGTCCATCAAATCTTCGTCGTCTTCAATTTGGTGCTCAATATAGGCTCGTAAATCCGGTTCAGTAGCTTGTATTTCAATTCTTGCATGGCCAGAGAACGCTCTCTCTACATCTTGGGCGTGCTGGCGACTAGTGACGAATATCTTGATGGAGGCTCGCTGGAGATTTCGAATAACCGTGAGCAAGATCTTTCTCTGATCAGGACTGCACTCATCAAGAGCATCAATAATAATATATGACCTTCTAAAAGTTTTGCAAATAGAAAGTATAAGGCTCTCGAGGTCCTTCAAATTGGGCTTCTTTTTCATTAGGGTCAAATTTTCATATAGTTCTTCCAATGGCTTGAAGAACGTGTCCTTCAACAGCACAAACTGCTTGACAAGATTTGCGACGAGACTTGAGGCCGTTTGGAAGGATTGATCCTGGTAATCGCAGTAGAGAAAAGCAACGGCTGCATCGTTACTTGTACAGTGGTTGCTGACGTGGTTAACGACAATGGAGCTGTACCAGCGTCAAATTCTATAACGGCACTAGAACGGGTATCTTA
>JAJDFE020000439.1:0-31383 GCA_021527465.2 Geoglossum glabrum | reverse complement strand
CCATTGTTTTATATTGTATCTACGCTGTGACCACCGTTCTTCCCAAGCGCCTTAGCGACCAACAAGAATACCGCTGCACCCAACAATAATCCATATACAGTAAAGTACAGCCAGGCCCACAGGCCCCCATCCATTATTTCGCCATCAAACGATACAACTTCTAAATCCAAGCGTCATAGATCATAATTGTGGGTTGTGAGTGAAATAGTGAGATTCCAGCGTGTTTATGGAATGAATAGGAACCCATGACCTGGTACCGAAGGGGCGTTGCAGATTAGGATGAGTGGGTCCCCCTACTGAATGAAGTGTGATTCAAGGGGTGGATGTAGCATTGCTGGTGCGATGGTTGGTGATTGGTGATTTAGACGCTCGGATGGGACCGTCGCTAAATTATTAGCCCACAAATATTATCCCCATTCCCAAACTTACGGAATCTACAACACACTTCTCACAAATCAGGTCTGAAATCACCAACCATGAAGACAGTGAATATTGCTCCAAACCCCTCCAAATAGCCTGTGGTATCCACTAACTCCCTGGATATTAGAGTTGGAAAGACCTTCCCCCAGTTCCGACATCTCAAGAGTTCTTGGATATCGTCCTTTCCCGAACACAGCGGCGATTGCCAACACAGATCAGAGCGGGATTCAAGATTAGCCGCATCAGGAGTATGCAGTAATTCCTAGCAGAGTAGAATAGCTAGAGCTGACCACTCGCATAGACTTTTATACCCGGAAAGTCAAGTATACCCAAGAGACCTTCACGGAAAAACTCTCTACCATTCTTGATGGTTTTCCGCGACTTCAAGATATACATCCCTTTCGTCAGTCCACCTGTATTCCGGGCCGCTTCTTATTAGTTTGGTCTGTGTCTAACAGAGTCTGAGTCTATAGATAAGGACCTACTCAACACACTCTACGATGCAGACCATTTCCGAATCGCCCTCGGCCAATTGTCAACCGCAAAACACCTCATAGAAACCGTTTCTCGAGACTATGTGCGTCTCTTGAAATATGCCCAATCCCTCTTCCAGTGCAAGCAGCTCAAACGAGCTGCTTTGGGTCGCATGGCTACAATCACGAGAAGATTGAAAGATCCGCTTCTCTACCTAGAGCAGGTACGGCAACACCTTGGCCGCCTACCTTCAATCGATCCAAACACCAGAACATTACTCATCTGTGGATACCCAAATGTCGGAAAATCAAGTTTCTTGAGGAGCGTAACCAGGGCCGATGTGGACGTTCAGCCCTATGCGTTCACAACGAAAAGTTTGTTTGTAGGTCACTTCGATTACAAGTATCTCCGCTTCCAGGCCATTGATACTCCTGGGATCCTGGACCATCCACTCGAAGAAATGAACACGATTGAGATGCAGTCGATAACCGCAATTGCACATCTGCGATCCGCTATTCTATACTTTATGGATCTTTCAGAGCAGTGTGGGTACTCTGTAAGCGCTCAAATTCGCCTTTTCCAGAGCATTAAGCCTCTTTTTACCAATAAGCTCGTCTTCGTTGTCGTCAACAAAATTGATATCATGCGCCCAGACGACCTTGACACCGACACCAAGGAGATGCTACAAGAGATTCTGAAGTCCGGTGATGTCGAGCTACTTCAGCTCTCATGCACCACATCGGAGGGTGTAATGGAAGTAAGAAATGCTGCTTGTGAACGATTAATCGCCGACCGAGTCGCACAGAAACTGAAGACAGGTACCAGCAGCAGCGGGGTGATTGGCAGTCGGCTAGGCGATCTGCTCAACCGGATCCACGTTGCCAGGCCGATGGACGGCTTGCAGAAGGAGGTGTTCATACCGGATGCGTTAATTGGCAGAAGGAGGTATGACAAGGAAGACCCAGATCGACCAAAACTGGAAAGAGATATCGAAGAAGAGGAAGGGGGAGCGGGAGTTTATAACATTGACTTAAAAAGTAAGCCTCTTTACTATCTTGTCACGAACTAAGCTGACCTTTACCCATAAAAACAGAAAATTACATCCTCGATGATGATGATTGGAAACACGACAAAGTACCCGAAGTTTTCGATGGAAAGAATGTTTATGATTTCATCGACCCCGATATTGAGGCGAAATTGGCTGCCCTCGAAGAAGAAGAAGAACGACTCGAGACAGAAGGCTTCTACCAGTCGGATGACACTTCCGAAGGCGAAGAAGATGCCGATATCAGAGCCAAAGCTGAACTCATACGTGAAAAGAGACAGCTCATCCAAAATGCAGCAAAGATGAAGAAATCATTAAAGAATAGGGCAATTATTCCACGCACGGCTACAACAAAAAAGCTATCTGATATGAAATTTCACTTTAATTCTCTCGGTCTGAACACAGCCTCGACTTCAGCTCGTACGCGCTCACAATCGCGAGGGCGAAGGATAACTTCAAGGCATCCAAACAGAGAAGTCGATGCAATGGACCTGGATCCTTCTATAGAATCGCAGCCAGGGGTATTATCGAGGGCGGAAAGTAAAGCCAGAAGTCAGAGTAATCGGCGTGAGGACGGGATCGTATCCGCGGTGACTAGGAGTAAGGCTGAAAGGCTTGCTAAACTGGGCCAAAAAAAGATGAATCGAATGGCGAGACAAGGAGAGGCCGACAGGCACACTACTTCAGCATTACCCAAGCACTTAGTCAGTATTATACTCTGCTCCTATTACCAGACCCAATCTCACAAGCACACAGTTCTCTGGCAAGCGAGGTATGGGCAAGACTCAGCGACGGTGATTCCCAAGTTAGGAATAGGGTGCAACCATCCATTTACCGAAATTCCTCCTAAGCACCTGCCTGGTTTCATGGAAAATAGGTCGGATTGCTGGTTCTCGATGGCTCTAGATCTTCAAGCGCAATTCCACACTAAATTCATGCTTCCTAAGGAGGAATTAAAATTGGCTATTCAATTCATTGGTAGCTTCATATTTGTTGTGGTTTTCCCAACTACTTCAAATCTTCCGCAGCACGAGCTTGCTAAGACCGTCGTCCAGCGTTAATACCGCGAGTACAGAGGCACACTACAAAAGTGATCGGACTCTTAACTAGGGTTTGGGCGAGACACCACCTAAAATTTTACCCAACATCAACCCACCCAACCAATGCCAGCTGTGCGGAAGCTCGGCGCACAAGTGACCAAAACTTCTTCCGACCATCCCTTACCTTACTACCTACCCGTCCACAGAGTCATGAGCCCACGAAAAGAGCATCAAACCCCTAAAAATTGCCCGTTTTAAAGCCTTAGTTGAGGCTGGGCATTTGTAACATGACATAGCCAAACCTACTGAGGTTCCTTGTAGTACAGAACCTGTTAGTATTCTACTTTGATCCACTTGCTCTCTACAAATTCAATAAATAGGTTATTTATGTAGAGACCATCTAGGAACTAAAGTTGATAGAGATCTTGAATATATTTTAAATATATAGAAGTCTTAACTTAAAAATCAAAGGTCTTGTTTTAGTAAGAGAGCTGGGATCGAAGCTTGACAAAGGCAATATCAGTTGTGTCTAACCACTTGTTAAGGTTTCTGATGATAACTCCATTTAAACTAGAGTAGTAAATGATTTCTTCTCCTATGGGAAACCTATAGCTTATAGCTGTTATGTACTGGTTGTCTTCAGTATTCTTAATGAGGATGCCAGATAAAGTGAGAAGCTCTTCACAAGCTGGTGCTGAGTCAATTCCTTTGAATCTTGCAGAACTGAGTACATCACGAATGACTCTGAATGGGCTAGGGCTCAATCGACAGTCTGCTAGACAGTTCCTGTGGGTCACCTATGTGGGATTGTAATAAAGGGCTTGTTCTTTTATTTAGATTTGTAATATGTAAGGGACTGGAAGCCAGATTTGCCATGGGAGTAGCAGCAAATGAATTAGAGCACTTTGGGTTTTTAGCCTTATATAATTATATTAGCTTACTTAGCTCTTATAGATTAATAATAGTAATGGGAATTATTTCTCTTTGCAAAATATATCCTAGTGAATCCTGATTATTCATGAATAGTTAGCCTACTTCTAGAGCTTGTATTGAGACAGTCCTAGTCCTGATAACCCTATTCCATTTGCATCACCTACCCCTTTATGAAAAGCAGAAAATAACAGAACTCTGTCATATCAGAATTGTGTTGAAATTTCAAGCCTAATAGTATGCTTGGGTATGCTGATAATGCCTAAAAGGAGTACCTGTGACACTCAAGGATTTAGAGAGGGGTGCCTGTGTCACTGGGAGGATAGTTAGGCTGAGAGTGCCTGAAGAGGGTGCCTGTGACACCCACTAGTGTGTTTGTGCTTACCACACCATCACTCCTTACTGCCCTAATGAAACACCTCTTGTTACCCTGCATTTCCTACATTCATTTTATCTCTTAAATGTGGGTAACCCTATGACTTAAATGTTAGGTACCTAGGCTAGGTACTTGGGATGCCTAAGAACAATTCTTTAGGTATACTCTGCCTATTTTAACAATAGTACATACTCTGGGACCCTTTGTTTTCTGATGTGGGCTTGTCATCTAGTAATTTGCTTTAATAAGTGTAATTGAGATACAATTTTAAGTTTCTAGCAACCTTTGAGGTAAGGTTTAATAAGTCTTACTTAAGTTGTATGATCATAAATAGGGTAGAATGCACAAAATGAATGTATACCCTAAATAAATTGTAATAAAAAATATACAATCTATAGCATTTACAAGTCTACAAGCTATATTCTTTGAAATAGAGATTACAATTGCTGCTACAGGATTGACATAACTTTAAGCTCGAATTTTTACTAATTCAGTAATTTTAATAATAAGTGCATTTACTTTCTTCACTTGATAAAATAGATAGTCATCTCAATTGTTTTCATCATTGATCACCTTCCCAATCTAGCCATCACTGTCCTGTATGATAAATATACTCTGTCCCTTAACTAAGCATGATACCTAGCTGTAAACCTGCATAGGCTGAATCATCTTAAGTAATAGTAGATGAAAGCTTTTTTAGCCTGTAAGCTACCTCGGTCAGTTCTAAATTCTTGGACTTGAAAATGTAGCTACATAGTTTACTTACAAGAGTTCTAGAAAGGCTGTCAAAGTTTGTCCTGTCTGGAATGACTATTCACTAGAAATCAATAAGTCAATGTATTATTATCTAGCGGAAGGGAAATATAAGTGCTTTCAGGAATGGCTTCGAGACTGGTAAAAGGTAGCTACAAAGACAAGCTAATAGGAAAGAATGGTATTACATAGAAAAACTAAGCTTCTCAAAACTTGAAAAGTCAATGCTAGATATATTACAAACAAACTCAAATCTGACACTCAAATCATTAATAAAAATTCACTTAACTTATATAAAGATCAGTGAATCAAAGTAATTCAACCACTTTATATAATACCACCTTCCAAAACTTGGCTTCTTACTGCTGGTACCTTATTAAGAATATGCTAATATGGGAATAAACTTAAGAGAGGCCAACTTCATCATCCATAGAGGGCTGCAGGCAGCGCTATTGGAGAAAGATACTTGGTAATATGTGAACCTCAAGAGTAGGACAGTTTCTTAAAGTAATGTGAATTTAAATAGTAAAACAGTAGAGTAGCTACATGTAGATGTCCAGTTCAGAGTACACTCTGCTATTACAATAGCAGATTGTCATGAATTGACTATCTACAAAATAAGAATGGAATTGTATTGCACCACTGAAAACTACAGTGATAGAGATAACTATGGAAATCCCAGAAGTTCTCCAGGCCTAGCTAGGACATCAGGACAATGAAGACGGCCTCGATAACAATAATAACAACAACAATAATGTTTATGACTGGTAAGATGATGGATTGTATGATGAATAGGTGAATTAACTCCAGAAAAAAGGAATAGACAAACATATAGTAATATGATTCTGGATAACCCATATTCACATCATGGAGTAGTTTAGAATAGTTACATAGTAGTGTGGCTACATATCTACTCCTTGTTATGAATCTGGTTTTCTTTCAACTTAGTCTGCATTTCTTCTTCTAGCTATTGGATAATCCATGAGATTTTCAGGGTCATCTTTTGTTCTGTCTCACCTTATTCTTGTCACATTCATGATTTTTCTTATCTTCATTTCCTTAACTTAGAGGAGAGATATCAAAACAACTGGAATTATGCTAGATCAACTGTTATTTTCTTCTCAAGTATCTTAATCACAAACTCCTCTTGGCAAGTTTGGCATAAATTTAAAGTAAAGTTTTTGGCTCTAAGTTTCCTGCAAGTTCAACCAACTTGAAGCCCATGAGTAACCTGTCATACTTCTTCTCTGATACTCATATTACTGCATGTGCTCATACCTACCCAGATGTAGGCCCTGGCTGAACACAACCTATTGGCACCATGTTGTGACCCCATCACTCTGTAATTGTCACACTACCACAAAGTCCCAAGGAGGCCACTCCTTACAGTGTTGCTGCTTAGCTCTTAATAAGCAAGCATTAAAGCAGCATGGTATGTTGGCAGCAAAAAACAGTGGCCAAACCTATCTTAAAATGGCAGCTAATTTGCTGTTTAGTAGTTTAAAGTAGGAAAAACATTAGATACCCTTAACTAACATTAGGCATCTTCTTCAACTAGAATTTGAGCATGAACAAAGTCTTTTAGGCTTTTTAGGTAAGGAATGCCTAAAGAATTGTTCTTAGGCATCTCAAGTGCCTAGCCTAGGTACCTAATATTTAAGCCATAGGGTTACCCACAGTTAAGAGATAAAATGAATGTAGAAAATGCAGGGTAACAAGAGGTGTTTCATTAGGGCAGTAAGGAGTGATGGTGTGGTAAGCACAAACACACTAGTGGGTGTCACAGGCACCCTCTTTAGGCACTCTTAGCCTAACTATCCTCCCAGTGACATAGGCACCCCTCTCTAAATCCTTGAGTGTCTCCCTTTAGGCACTATCAGCCTACCCAGACATACCATTAAGCTTGAAATTTCAATATAATAGGTACTCCTTTTAGGTACTATTAGTCTACCTAGGCATACCATTAGACTTGTAATTTCAACAAATTATTCTTAGGCATTATGGATAATTACTTAGGCATGCCTAAAGTATTATTCTTAAGCATTCTAAGTACCTAACCAAGGTACCTAGCACAGTTAAGAGATAAATGAATGTAGGAAATGTAGGGTAACAAGACATATATTGATAGGGCAATAAGGAGTGATGGTATGGTAAGCACAAACACACTAACATGTTCCACCACTCCCCGGCCCACCCAAGTCCTTGGTCCGCACGATCAGAGTCAGCGTGTGCCCCAGCTCAACATGCTTATGGCAACAACAGAGTCTTAGCAATCAGTCCAAAAACAGGGCAGGCTTCTTTTTGCTACTCAAGCAATTCAGAAGAATGAAATTTCCAGTCAATGGAAAGCTGCGAACCTATATGATGCCCCAAGAACATCACTTCAGTGCCGACTCCAACACATTCCCACAATTCAAGAGTTTAACCTACGAAAATGGAAATTATCTTTCTCTGAAGAGGAAGCACTTGTGCAATGGATCTTAGATCTTAATCAGTGGGGATTTTCACCAAAAGTTATCAATGTACAGTGTATGGCAGATACATTACTTGCAGCTCACAATCAAAATTCCACCCCTCCTCACATTGGAAAAAACTGGGTATCATAGTTTATCAACAACTAACCAGAGCTCAAAACAAAGTGGAATTGGAAATTCCATTCATAGCATGCCAAATGCAAAGATTCAACTATGATTAATGCGTGGTTTCAACGCATTAACAAAGTATGTCTTCAGTATGGGATACTTGATAAAGATACCTACAACTTTGATGAGACAGGTTTCATGATAGGTATTATAGCAACAGCAAAAGTAGTTACTAGCTCTAGTACTATTGCGAGAGCTGCAACTATATAATTCAGTAATTGAGAATGGGTTAATGCTATTGAGGGAATTAATGCTAATAGATAGGTAATCATCCCACCTTTTATCATTTTTCCAGGAAAGGTTCACCAATCTAATTGGTATTAAGAATTACCAAAAACTTGGGTATTAGCTGCTTATAATAATAACTGGACTACTGACCAATTGGGATTTGATTGGATTCAGCATTTTGATAGACGCACAAAATGCTACATAAAGGGAGTTTATCATCTACTTATTTTGGATGGTCATGGAAGTCATGCAATACCAGAATTTAATCAGTACTGTACAGATAACAAAATTGTCACACTTTGTATACTTCCGCATATATCACATCTCCTCCAGTCACTTGATACTAGTTGCTATTCTCCTTTAAAGAATGCATATATGAGTAAGAAGTTTTAGAACTGATATGGCAGAGAATCTATCATATCGATAAAGAAGATTTTTTGGCTATCTATCAAAAAATCTGGCTTATTATTTTTATGGAAAAGAATATTAAGAGTGGGTTTCTTACTATGGGTCTAGTACCATACAATCTTCAGCAAGTTTTATCATCTCTTACTATCACCAAAACGCCATCTCCTCTTGATACAGTAAATGGAGAAGCATACTTATGTGTTTCGGAAACACTATGTACTACTACTCAATTGGATCAGCAAGCTAGATTAATATAGAGTCTTCTACAATGTCAATTGCAAAGCCCTACTAGTCAAGCTATAGACCAGCTTATGAAGGGATGCTGGATATTATGATCTAAGCGCCATGAGCCACATCTGAGTTGCATGATTCTACCATATAGCTGACGAACCTCGCTCGAGCTCACAAACCACTGCGCGGGCCTCGACAAGGCTCTACCACCTACAGGCCTATCTATGGATCCCGTCGTGAGCCTCTACCACTCGTGATATAGCTAGTTGGCCTGATCTTATCTAGTGTGGCTCGAGTGACTTGAGGTATCTGAACGGAGGTTCAAGAGGCATTCTGTTACGATCTAAGCATCACGAGCCGCATCCACGAGCCGCATGATCCTACTATATAGATCATGAATCACCGTGCAGGTCTCCTAGGCTCTGCCACCCACAGGTTTACCCATGGGTCCCGTTGCAAGCCTCTACTGCTCATAGTATAGCTAGCCGACTTGACCTTATCCAGCGCGGCTCGAGCAACTTGAGGTATCCGAACAGAGGTTTGAGAGGCATTCAGATTTTATATATATAAGCTCGAGGTCTCCCCTGGGCCTTCTCTCTTCTTTAGCTTTATATCGTCAAATAGAAGTAGTCCTATCTTGCTTTCCAAGCACCTGGAATCTACGTTTGTGACACATTCAGATTATATATATATAAGCTCAAAGTCTCTCCTAGACCTTCTCTCTTCTTTAGCTTTGTATCGTCAAATAGAAGTAGTCCTACCTTGCTTTTCAAGCCTTAGCATCTACGTTTGTAATACTGGATGACAATTCACTCATCTACAATTCTTGCAAAAGAAAACTCAGAACTCCATGCAGCAAATCAATGCTATGTCAAAAAGCAACAGCATCGGCATAGGTATATTGTGCATGGAGGATCTTTCCAAGTTGAGCAAGGTCAGCAATTAATTGCAGAATTAGAGAATAGAGAGCAGAGTGGAGTAATCTTTACACAGCAACAACAGTGTGCACCACCAACTTGTACAATTTGTTTTGTACGAAGTCATACAAGACGATGTAATAGTATTCAGGGAAGCTCTAATTAATTTCTGGCATTAATAAAATATAATTTTGTTGAAATGTGCGCGACTTATAGCGCACGACTTCGATCGCGTGGACCGAGGACTCGGGTGGGCCGGGGAGTGGTGGAACACGTTAGTGGGTGTCACAGGCACTCCCTTCAGGCACTATCAGCCTACCCAGGCATACTATCGGGCTTGAAATTTCAACAAAAACGATGTATAAAATATTTTCTACAACTGGAATGAAAAAATTTTTACGTTTCTGGTTGAGGCCTATGTAGATATAAATGCAAGTAAAATTGAAAGGGTATTACCGTTGAGGGCACTTAGAAGCACAGCGGCCTCTTGTCGTCATCAACCTCTATCGTTCATGCAATCATAACTCGTCTCACCTCCCGCAGGAGGCGAGTTTATGCAAACTCTTCCTCTAGATCAGTTTTGACCTTTTTAGACGCCAAATGTGTTGAACTTTACTAGGCACTACTTCCGTAATGCGGTCTTCGTAAAAGAAAGTAGGCCCCAGTACTAGAATGTGTGGATGTAGGGAAGAAGAAAGTGTCGTTTAGAGAGCGGTGTATACCCTCTAAGGGCCATTCATAGGTGCTCTTGACGGGTCGGTATCTTGGGCAGCCGGCGAATCATCTATGTCTGTCACCTCAAGTCCGTCGAAGAGGGGGAAGATCCCATGAGTCTGACGGAAGTCGTTGTGGACTGCAGTAATATCAGTACATCAAACACGGGAATGTTTGCTGGTATAGGATACTTACCTATATTTACCAAAAACCAGGTCTTCATAGTGCCCTCAATTACCCGGCGACTCAAACTTGAAGGTGGATGGCAGTGGGCCCAATCCATACCCAATCGGAATGCCTCATCTTTCCAAGCTAGGAAACTGATGGTCTCAACAATTGTTGGCTGAATGATCTCTTTTCCAGGGAACACACCCCAAGTCACAGCGTTGGGGCCGTCTCCGGGCGCATTTGTTTTTAGATCACCAGAGTAGTTCACGGCGTAGTATGTAAGGTCTGGATTTCGTTCGATCCGCACAATGAGGTCCGATATAAGCTTAGGAGAGATAAGAAGCTCAAGGTACGCTTTTTGGTAGACGTATCCATTTTGCGGTCCCCAACCGTAAACTGGATGCGTTGATTTAACACCGTCTACCGCAGGCTGGGAATTGATAGTCAAGAAGCCTCTTCTGTTCAGGTCTATGAGGCCGGCTTTGATCGCATCGGCTTCGCTGGTTATTGGAGATTCGCTCCATGGTAAACTATCTAGGCCATTCTCTAGAAACCGCACAAACGTATCGGCAATGTCCTTGACCGACAGGGGTTTCCCCCATAGTTTCAGGTTTTGTTCGTTGGTGCCCTTCAGCCCTATTCCATAAGCGTCTAGTTCACCAAAAGCTGGAGACCTAGCGTCGCCCCACCGGCCATTGGGAAATTCGTCCCAATCTTGGGTTCGTGCGACATAAGACTTATTTCGGTTCTTCCAGAATATCGGTCGAACATTCTCGTCTCGGCGGTTTAGACCAAGAGACTGTCGCCACGGTAGGGCTGGTTTCAGGGGTGTCTCGATTGAGGGTGTAAGTTCTAGCTCTTCGAGAATCATACGGGTTGCTTGCGCGAGGTTCATTGTATAACTACTACTGGTTAGCGTAGGGAAAGTCTGCTGGAGCCGGGTTCAAACTGACAAGTGTAGATACAAGATGCCGGCATTAATGAGCTTCCGGCACATCTGTACCATCAAACCCTTACCCACCTCTCTGACTGCAGCGTCATCATTCTTCACAGGCTCCAGGACATCCATCCATCTAGGTGGAACGTGGCATTTCGTCCAAGTGGCTCTCCTGATGAACGCAGCATAGGTGTGGATAGGCATGATCCCAGGTATAATTGGCACCTTTATGCCTCGGGCTCGACACTTCCCCACCCATGCAAGGAAGATGTCTACGTCGTAGAACATCTGTGTGATGATGAAACTGCCACCCGCGTCAACCTTTTCCTTGAGATGATCTAGTAGGAGCTCCGGATCTTCTTGATCATCACATCCTTCTGGATACCCTGCCACACCAATATCGAAATGGTTGCCATAGCTGTCACGGATATATTTCACTAGGTCCTTCGCATAGTGGAAGCCCCCAACTGTGGCCTCCCATTTCTCCTTATCTCTTGGTGGATCTCCACGGAGAGCGAGAATATTTGTGCAACCAGCTTTGTACGCTTCTCTCAAAGCTCCGTCAATCTTCTCTCTCTCCATTCCGGTACAAGTCAAGTGCATGCATGTTTCAAGGCCATAGACGGTCTGAGCGACATTAACCATGTCACAAGTTAGGTTTGACAAGCGGCCGCCAGCACCCCAGGTAATATCGATGAAAGCAGGACCGAGGCTGTGCATGCGATCCATACCTAGACATCCTGTGAGAAATCTATCCGTAGCTTTCACTATGTAGGAGGACCCACGGTCATAGAGATTCTGGACACCCTGCACCAGAAATCCGCTTAGAAAAGTCCAAAAGAGGGGGGTTAGAACGCCTCAGGCCTACCTGCGCTGTTTTGGGTGGGAAGAACTCAAACGAAAACACGGCCCTTCCCGTTCTATCCGCCTCTGATAATTTGTCCTTGATATGCATGATTGTCCGACTCCGATGAGAACTGTGTAAGGTCTGGGCTTATGATAGTCTGGTTGTCTGCGAATTGAAGTTGTGAGCTGGGGGTGCGGACGGGAATAGCTGAAATGGAATGAACAAAATAGAAGTGAAATTTGTGGACATGCGAGGTACAGTGAAGACTGCAGTCGTTTCCCGGAGTTGCCGCAGCTGCAATACTCCGAGTTGCACTGACCTTGTACAGGAAGGCCAGTCCACAAACATGCAAAGGTCGGCAGAAAATCCTCCACTCCCACCAAGCTCCCACCTAACCCAAATAACGAACACGAGCCCAACGATCGGCTAGTCGTCGCGGCATATACTGCAGTAGGTCGATAGAGATCAATCAACACGGCGGGGTACAAAGAACGAGATGGGGCCGCGAATAAAAAACAAGCGAGTGACCTTGGGTTAGGGCTATGCAAACCGCCAAGAAAACAGTACAGATGGATGTAAGCGCTCCAGTGCAGAATGTGTACGAAGTATAGTGACGTCGCTAACCGCAGAGCTCACCCCGCAAGCTTCGCCTCCCACTTTCTAGCAGCCATGAATAACTCTCATCCATCGAACAAGAATGTCCAACCACTCCGAGAGTCCCTCTTCCGCAACCCCCAAACGCAGACAAAGCACTCATTCGAGCCCGCGGAGGCAGGACTTGATCCGCCGGAGACATACATCGCTGCCCAGCTCAGCAAGCTCCTTCTCCTAGGCGGCGAAGGATAAAATTGCCCACCTCGATGGGGCCGGATGTTGTTGGCACTGCGGGGCAAAGCCCATCGATATATGTCATGTAATCTCGCAGAAGGATAACGCGGTAAGTACCATCCCCGTTCTCCCCCCATTCTACCCTAGAGTCTGTATTTCTGTCTTACTATAGTCATGCTAACTACCAGACTCGCAACTGGCAGTTCAAGGAACTAGTCGTACAGGGCCTCCTCACATCGACAACGGAATCCCGCTCTGCCCGCTTTGCCACTATAACTTTGACGATATACTCTCTCCAGGCTTCGTCTTCATCCCCACCGACCTAGCGTTCTTCATCAAATTCGAGCAAGATGACTACGAGCGACGCTTGCGAAACGCACGGGCTACAGGACAGGTGTCCGGCCGCACCTGCCCTACGGCACAGGGTTATTTTGTCCACCAGCTCGACCAAGGGGTAATCCCAGAAGGCACATACGACGGCCTCTACGCTCGTTATAATCTTCACGACTACTTCCCAAAGCTAGGCCAACCGCCTTTCAAGCCCGGGCCGGGACCCTTCGCGATGCCAAAACCATGGCATGGTGCCCCTACAGCAGCTCTACGTAGAGCTTTTCAGGTCTCGGCAAACCCACTACTTAACGGTATTTTAATGAATGTACTTACGGACCTGGGTACGCTCATCCAACTCTACAGGCGAGGCCTTCCGGATGCCGACGCGATAGAGAGGGGAAGCCTTGGCGGAGAAGCCGGGGGGCAGGACGGGGAACCTACTGGGATGAACGCTACTAGCAGTAGCTATCTCGATGGGCATGAGCAGGTAGCGGTGGTGGGGGGCAGTGCAGGCCCAAGCCGCGTATCTGGTACGGCTCTTAACGCCGCCAATAACTCGCTCTTCAGCGAAACGTGCGGGGGCTCATCCCCATACTATCGGAGCTCTAAGCCGGTTCTCGCGGCCTTCCCAACTACGGTTGACGCTTGCAATTCCATCTCCGTTTCCTCACGCGGTTCGGGCCCACAACTGGAAGAGACCAGAACGCATTCTGATATGGTGGTATTGGATGATGGCACGCAGCTCTCGGGGCCGTGGAAGTGGGGTCCCCATTCAACGAGCGATATGATTGCGGAGTTCTACCAGTGTGCAGGGAAGCCGGGAAGAGTGTATCGGCCTGCGGGGATGGGGAAAGAGATAGCTCAAACGGCTTAAAATTTCATGTACAGATATAGCTATGGGTACCATCCCCGTTCTTTTCCCCTATCCTATCTGTAGTCTGTATTTCCGTCGTATCGTGATCATACTAGCTTCCAGACTTCCATCAGAGAACTTGTACAGGACCTCTTCTCATTTCTGGGCTTGTCGCAGACCGACAACGGAATCCTGCTCTGTCCGCTATGCTACTACAACTTTTGCGACCCACTCTCTCCAGGCTCTACCTCTACCCCAACTGACCTAGTGACCCCGACTACACAAACTACTCAAGCTGAGGGCAAGCTCCTGGCCATGCTGCCAGTACAGTACAGAAAGATTTTGTCCACTAGCTCGACACAGGGGCTATCTCAGAGAATTTGCATGCCATTCCTTACGCTCTTCACGGGGACTTCTTTTGAGACCCTTTGCGATACCGAGACCCTTCACGATACTGAAACTACAGTGCAGTGCCCCACAACAGCGCTAGGTAGAGCATTTCAGGTCCAATCAAGCCTACTACCCAAAAGTATTCCGGAAAATAGGACTAAAGGCCCGAATACATTCGTTTGGCTCCGCATGCGAGACCCGCTAGATGCAGAGAGGGGGAACAGGGCGGAGAAACTGGGAGGAAAAACTGGGAATCTACTGTAGGCTGTATTTTAGATGGTAGTAATCTCGATGGATACGAGCAAGTGGTGATAGCGAAGGGAAATCCAGGCCCGATCCTATATCACTGCTGCTGCTTCCAGAGCCCTAAGTCAGGTCTGGCAACCTTTTTCACCATTACTAGCGTTCGTGATTTTCTGCCTCTCCTGCACTATCGCGCTACTATCAGCATTGTGCCGCTCGCGCCTGGGCACTGCTGGGGAACTGGTAGGCATCTACTCGGGCATACAAGAGGTTGTAGGTACTTGGGGGGCAGGGGTAAGTCTCTGCCTCACCGCACAATTCACGACAGAATGGCTGTCTGAACGAGCAGGATGGGCAGGCAGTGGTCTGGTGACATGCTGAGGGCGATTTGTTGTCGACGTGCCATCGCGTCCCCAGACAGCACTTTCTTCGGGGTTGCCAACTCACAGCTCATTTGCACAACACGCTGCAAACCCAGCCAGCGAGGCTCGAGCAAAGCGGGAAAAGGAGAATAGATTAGTCGGGGGGGGAGGGGGGGCGCATGTTCAGCCGCAAGGAGACGACGAGTAGCATGACTGAAGGCCAGGCAACTGCCCGCCACTCTGGCTCGGGGGAGGGGGGTGGTTGGACGGCTGAACGGTGAAGTGGCAGCAAGACCATGCAAGGGATCGGCCAGACTTAGGTCGGGTTGGGGCAAGAGGAAAAACGGTGTGAAGGGAAGCCGTGGGGACACTGAGCATCCGAGCTGGTGAGTGGGAGTGAGTGGAGTTGGGAGTGGGGGAGAAGGGCGGGCTGGCGGTGTGGGCCAAAGACGACGTTGGAGCACGAATCACATGGTATGACGTCGTCTATTGGCGAGGAATATCACCAGATGCGCAAGTACGGTGGGCAGAGACTAAAGTCTATACATGGCGTTTGTCCATAGTATGGGCGTTTTTTATTTGCAGCTACCCGTACAGAGTGCTTTATCATACAGAATATTGTCCATACAATAACAATAGACTCGTGCTCTGTTCCATAGGCCAGACTCGGCGTGTTGCGGATGTGCTGCACCTGCGCCCCGACCAGAGAGTGAGTTAGATACACCTCGATCCACCTAGGGTTAGAGCCTGGTCGCCTGGTCGCCCAGTCGCCCAGTCGCCCAATCGCCCAATCGCCCAATACGTGTATGACGCCGCTGTCCTTCCACCGCTGCATCTCGCCTCTTTGCTCCTGCTCCTCCTGCTCCTGCTCCTGCTCCTGCTCTTGCTCCTGCTCTTTCTCCTGCTGCTCCTACTCCTGCCCGCTCGATTCCGGATTCTTGATTCTCGACCCCACATGTCATACGCCCATCCACGAACACGCACGCTCCTCTCCTCTCTCTGCCCCCCCGCCGCTTAAATTCGCAATATCCCCCGTCACCACAGCTCACATCCATCCTCTGCACACTACATCACTTCTGACACATTCATATACCCAGCCCGCACGCAGTCACCCCGGCATTTGTATTATATTCATAGCGTCAAGTTCACGGTCTGGCCCAGATCTCTCATCGGGTGTCATCAACCTCCAAGTCCATATAATTTACCGGTGCCATCACTGCTATTGCTGCTATTACTCCTACTCATTCCTCCGTGCTAAATACTCTGTACACACACGCACCCTCAGCAATGTCTGGCTTTCTGCGGGGAGGCGATCCGTACCGATCGTCCACGGGCAATCTGGAGGTCAGCGAGCGATGGGACTCGGAGCGTTTCGGTAGGGAGCATGCTGGGAGACACCGCGCCGGGAGAAGGAGAGAGTCTGTCGGAAGACTAAGAGAGCCCATGGCTATGGGTCGCCAGAGCTTGACTACCCTCGAAATCGACCGTGAGCGTGAGCGTGAGCGCGGCCGTGAGCGCGATCGTGACCGCATTGGAGTATCTCGACAACGACGGCAATCGCTGCACTTTGAAGACGGGGTCTCTAGCTATGGCGGCAGCTCTCGCGGCTCACCTCCTCGATCTGTGGCGACCGGCACCTGGGCTGGCTCGCAGGGTCGGCGTCAATCCCTTGCATTTGATCGACCATACGCACCCCCTCCACCGCCTGTCTCGCATGACCTTCCACCGCGGTCTCGGCCTCGCCCACAATCGCTCGCAAGCTTCGACAGGCGCGCTTACGAGTATGAGGGGCGGGGCGAGTTCCGCCCTCCGTTGAATGTTCCAATCCCTCTACCCAGACTTCGGCGCTCATCTCCTCGGCGGCGGCGGGAGATTGATGAGAGGGACTATGAAGAAATTCGGGTGTCGGAGCCAGATCGCTATGGGGACCGTGGGTATAGAGAGATTCGCGAGAGAGATCGTCACGTTCGCCGAAGGAGCAAGAGCACTACCCGATATGGTGGAAGGAGCTCAAGCTCTAGCCTTGATGACTTTGGACTGGATCAGGAGATCCCGGGAGGGGGGAGGACCCGTATTCCCAGACGGCTTGTAAGCAGGAGAGCCGTAATGGAGCTTGGATATCCCCATGAGGAAGAGGTATTTCGGCATGTTCATCCGCGGCCAGTTCGGCCAGATGCTGAGGATTTCTCAGGGTGACACCATCATCATCTTGCGGGCACTCGGGAGACACCACATTGATGAACTAATTGATATCAGCGAAGAGATTCGAAGGAGTGAGCCCCCTCCATTGGCGGCCAAATTATATAACCCCTTTGACTAACGCGCTCGTAGCCCAACCTCAACCTGTATATAGGACGGAAGAAATGACTCGCGTTCTACGTGCAATCGAAGGCGCGCCAGCACACAGGGAGACTATCGAGACAAGAACGCAATACATCCCGCCCCCCCTTGTTCCTGCCCCACCGAGCGGCATAGAGATCGTCCGGGAAGAGAGGATCATGCATCCCCACAGAGGTCACAGGACCGAAATCATTGAGGTGGGCGAATCCGAAGGGCGAGTGAGTGGTCCTCTTAGCGTGTTTGCCCCAGATCGGCGCATAGGTGAGCGGAGCATCAAGTCGGAAATTCGAGCTCTTGAGGCGGAGAAGAAAGCTCTAAGGCTCGAAAGAGAGGTAGAGCACGAGAACCGCAGGGCTGAGACCTTGGTTATTGAGGAGCGGGACGGGAGGCGGGCGGGTGACGTCATAATCAAGAAGAATAGAAAGGGTAGGCTAGAGATGGTTAGATGAGCGATTATAGGTCCTGATATTTGTGGTAGTAGGACCTCAATCAGGCCTCCTCAAACTGATGCTAGCCACCCTAACTTAAACGAGGCTTTGGACGTGGCCATGGTTGGCGTGAATTTTGGAAGCAGTACTGGTGTTTGGACTAAGGCGGCCAGAAAGTGGTGCTCGTCTGGGTGATGGATTCGGAGCCGTACTCTAAGGTGTACTATTTTGGGGGTTTTCTTAATTTCATTAGCCCACTGGGAGTTTGGGGCTCAATTTGCTCGAATCCTGTTTGTCTGATCTCTAGCTATTTAACCTATTAGTATCTTTTCATCCGGAGGCGTATTGACCTTTCAATAACCGGTCAAGTTAGTTGCATACCGATTCAGGAGTTTAGCAATGCTGCTTGTGTATGATGTGTATGTAATGTTCCTGTATTGGCATGTATATATCAGTAATGATGGTATCTAAGCAGCGTAATATAGAAATTAGCCCTGATGGATTGTGCGGTGTGCCAATTCCGGGCAAGCCCCAAGCGTCTCGAATCGCTTTCCCGAGCCAGAAACAACAACTCTACTCGCGACACATGTGTATTTGTATAGTACATTTTTGATCACCACCCCGGCCCGCCCGTCATGCCAATATGCATCGAATGCCGCTACCCTGTCAAGACGCTCTACACGGCCTACTCTGCCGCTGACGACCGTTCGCTGGGACGCGGAGTGCGACTGACACAGTGTCCGCGCTGCAAACGATTTGCCGACAAATACGTCGAGCATGATTTCGTGGTGCTGTTTATCGATCTGGTGCTGATCAAACCACAAGTACGTATCACCGCGCAGAGCACTTGATGGCTGGTTTGGGAGAGGGAAAAGAGGGGAGGGGAATGAGCTATATGTATATATGTATATATATATATACACATATAATATATGTGCACGGTGAAGAAGACGCTGAGGTCGGCGAAAAGGTGTACAGACACCTACTGTTCAATCGCTTGGGGATGGAGGATGACCGATTTGATGTGGGTATTATTTACTTTATTTTATTTTCCCCTCTTCCCTTTTTCCCTTTCTTCTCCCTTGGAACCTGAGGGGGGAATGGCTGGCAAAAGTGAGGTAGCTGACGTAAATCTTTTGGTTTTTAGCCCTCGATGATCCGTCTCGGCGTGCTCCTACTCCTCTTCGACGTCTACCTGACGTGGGCGCGCATCGAGAAGCAGACGCCCTCGACTCCGAGCGAAAGCAGCAACTTTGGGCAGCTCGCCCAGCAGCCCATTGTGATCCAGTACCTCTTCTTTCGTGCGTCCTGAACCCCCCCCCCCCCCCGGCAAATCCCCCAGAATACACCTACCGAGGCCGCAACAAAGCTAAGCCCCTCACGAACCAGTCTTCCTTTGCCTCACCGAATCCCTCCTCTTCCACCTTACCATACGCCTCTTGACCTTGACTCTGTGCCAGTACCGCCGGCCCAATAGCGTCAGCACGGCTCTCGTCGTCTCCTCCTGCACCAAACTCTTTCCCATTCTCATGGTGATATGGGACTATGATATACCAGCAGCCGCTCGGAGTGTGGGCTGGGCTGTTGTTGTAAACAATATCGAGGCATTAAATATCTTGCTAGACTGTGGGTATGTTATGGCGGCGTTTCTGGCGGGGAGTGGTGCTATGGTGAGGTATGCTGCGGGCTGGGTTATTCTGCGGGTCATGGGGTTGGAGGGAGAGTTTGCTTTGGGGTTTGGGCGTTTGAAGGTATCGGCCGTATGGGCAGCAAAGTTTGGTCTAGGGTAGGTTGGCCATCATAGCGGCAACTAAATCGTTTTTTAGGGATCATGTACCTTTCCAATATTAGAGGCGTTGCGATTCTCCTTGGAGGATAGGATATTTTCCTTTTCCGGCTCCCAAATAGTCCTTCATGCTGATAGGGGTGAACTGATTACTTTCATAACTATCCCTTAACATAGTGGCGCAAAGAACGGAGCTCTTGTAGAAACCGAAACGCCGGATTGCCAACACAATGATCCTGCGACTGAGATCTTAAATATACATGGGTTCATAGAGCAGCCCTTCCAAACCACGAAGGATGCCAACGACGAGCTCAGCCAGCCCGCCCAGGTCACTAGTTATACCTTCAAGTCAATCCGCGTACTCAGGCCGCATATCACCTCGCCGGGGAACAATGAGAGGATGCAATTGCGCGAGGAACGTCAAAGCTATAACGTCGACGGGTGTCTTGTAAGCCACGGCACTATACTTGAGAGGCCCAGGAGTTTTCATCGAGATGCGACGACAGACACGTACCCCACATCAAATAGCAGCTTGTAAAACTCAGGATGAGCGAGCTTCGCCAGATACTAACCGCCGGGACCTCCGTTAGTAAAGGATACAGTCAATTACATTATCGAACCCCGACCCCCCTCCCCATGGCCAGCTGTGTGAGGCGCGCGGAGGGGTATATGAAGCATGGAGGAAGACATACGTCTGGTTTTCCTTGGGGGAGAAGAACCACGCGAGGAGCGACGCAATGACGACGAAGATGAGGCCGATGATGATGCTCCAGCTGTGTGTTCATCGCAAATTAGCTATGCCATCCGCAGGGGGTGGGGCGGGACACTAGGACACTAGGATCAGCAGGGGAGACTCTCACCCGTTCGCCATGGTGGGTATCTTTTTTATTGTTGAATGGTCATGCAGGATGATGGGATGGGCGAGAGGTCGCGAGGCAAGCTACGTTCAACGCCTGATTACCCGGCATCTCTTCCATTTTAGATTCTAAGCTTGCTTCAATCACAGTATTTACAGACCTCTAGCGCTATCCCATCGGAACTACTTTGCTATATATCCGCTAGAGACTTCATCTACCGTAACAGCTGTCACCGCATTCGCATCGACGTGACGGAGCCCTACTCCGTACGTTATTACTACTACAGAACATAAGAGATGGAAACATCCTACTATGCATTCTCGTTGCTCAATAATGAGCTAGAATAGATGCCTTTAGAACGGTTTCCCTTCCGCTCCTGGGCTAGCGGGCTGAATGTGCTGCCTGCCTCCTCCGGGTGGAAGCCATTCACACAGCCCGGTCAAATGCCTCCTTTGCCAACCGGTCACAGTAGCAACAGGTCTCCGTTTCCGCCTCCGATAGCTGGTTGGTATAGCTGTTGCGGCTGGTTCTGGTTGACGACGTATTGAGTCTCACCCCCGGAGCCAACAACAGGGCTCCCCCCAAACCCATCATCCCGAACCGTCATGGCAGACATCTGCTGGCTTCCTACACCTGCGAAATACAAATCTGCCGCATCTACTGCCGCCGATAGGTCACCCTGCCGTATGGCGCCGTGGCCATTGGTATTGCCATCAGGCCCTGGAGGGCGCAAGTTAGACGGTTGGCCCTCCAAGCCGAGGCCCGGCAGGGATTTTTGTGCGTCGATGGCCTGCAGTGTGGTTGGTAAAAGGTGTTTCTGGAGGGCTGGGCTATCATGCAGCTTGCGTGGCCTTGCAGATCGAAATACTTGCTGGACTGGTTTTAGGTAAACTGTGGCCAACGTGCCAACATTTAAGCACATCTCCTCTAGTGTCGCTGGGTCGAGCTTCTCGGATTCTGCGGTAATGGGTGGCTTCTCGCCCATCACTATTTGCTTTGCCGTTGCCGGGTCGGATGATAGGAGGCGCCAATACATGTAACCCCGGTCCCGTAGGTCCGGATTATCTGTTTCCTCGGTGGCCCACTTGAGGACTTTCGGCACAAGGTCTTGGCCTTTCGTAGGGCGCTGGATGAATAGCTTGACGGTAGCTGTCAGAAGAGCCAGCTGGACTTCTACAGGTTCGTCCGCGAATGAGTACAAGAAGTCTTCTAACAAAGCATCCGAGTTGTCAATTCTATCTGCGTACTGGCCGATGACCCAAATCATGGCAGCCTTTGCTTCTGGCTCGTCAAGAGAGTCGAGATTCTCGCAGAGTGTGGAGATGATTGATTCGTACTGATTTGGGTATTTACGAAAGATGTTGCGTATAACGACGGTTGCTTCCTGGACGATGTAGGATACCTTTGTAGCAACAAGATCGAGTAGAGTGTTAATACACCTTTTCGCTGCCGGTTCGATTTTGATTGCTAGTTTACCAATTGCTCGGACAGACTTCCGCACGAAATGCACGTCAATCTCTGTGGCATACCTACACTCGGTTTATCAGCGAAATGAACAAGATATTGGCTTTCCCCGGAGGTAAGGTACTTACTCTCTAAGCTCAGTCAGTACCTCCTCGATGTTGCTCTCTGTAGCAAGCATGAAAATCAATTCCAATTTGGTGACTTTAACATAGATAGGGTCGTTGTATTTGCAGAAGAAAACGCGAATATCGTTCCGTAGGACTTCCGGGCGTCTCTGTAGAATCAGTAGTGCATTTCGAAGCGCTAGGTATTGTACCTCGGGCCCCTTTGCGAGCAGTGTGACGAGAGGGGGAGAGAGTTTTCGACAAAGAGAAGATATCTGTTTCTGATCTGTGATGTAATTCATGAGGTAGAGGATGACGCGGATGCATGTGAGGACGACAGCAGAATTCGAATGGGAGAGACGAGGGGATATCCGCTCGGCGATCATAGAAGCGTCTGCGGGATCCTGAGGGACATAAGACATGAGGGCCTCTAGGATGTATGTTTGACCCCACCTGCTCAATAGTTAGCTGCGATGCAATAACCCTCCCCAAAAGGAGAAAGCTGCTATAAGCGCTTCAATTTATTTTTAACTAGGGTGAACACTTACTCCGAGCAGTCTGGCAAGATTTGAACGATCTTTGATGCATTGGTATAGTCAATGGTCATCTTGATAGTCTCACTTTTCTCCCAAATATCCATTAAAGCGGCCAACGCACTGGCGACCACAGTTGGGTTGTCGTCTCTCAACATCCCATTCAGTCTATCAATGAGATCTGACCCCTCCACGAGTACTCTATCGTGGTCGTATAGCTTCGCCACGGTGAAAGCTGCGGTTTTCCGCACATATGGATCCGGATCTTTAAGAAGCGTCCTAAGGGGCGGGACAGTGGCTTCGACAAACTCGCGAACGTGGATGTAGGACATTGTGCGCAAGGCGAGGGCGCGGACAAGAGGGTTCACGTCTTCCATGTCCTGTCGACACCAACACGCAATAAGCACTGTGAAGTATAGTTGAGATTGGCGATGCATACATTGACGAGGGTTGGCAAAGCCTTCAAAGCCATCTCTGGTTTCAGTCGACCGTAATTTACCAGAAACAAGAAGCACCTGGAGCCAAGTATTAGCTCTACAGCGAACCTGAGTTTTGTTTCCGGCTTCGGAACTCACATCTTCTTGATCTCCAAGCTAGAAATCTGCATGCAATTCACAATGTCTGGAAACAGACCAGCCATATCATTGTTACTCATTGTCATGTTCGCCACGATCTTCTTCAGCGCGATCTTCTTTGCAGAGTGGTTCTTATCCTTGCGGCCCCCGCTATTCAACTCCTGCCGTAGCTCGGCAACTTTACCCTGTTTAGATTGTAAATATGATGATAGAACTTGGTCGCCCGAAACAGAGGGGGCTGTGAAGTGAGGGGTGAGCATGGCCGCCGCAGCTCCCAAGTCTCCCAAATGGTCGGGGCACGGGGAACTGAGGTAATTGAAACAGGAAAGTAATCTCGCAGCATATCAGATACACCAATATGCAGGAAGCTTAATACACGAGAATGGAATTCATGAAGCGGATGATAGTAGAGCCATATCCCCGATAGCAACAACAACCGTGTGAAGAGGGTATGTCTGCGTTCCGCGTTTCTCCGTGTATGTCGTTGGGTGCTCATGAGGGAAAAACACGTACTCTTGCAAAGAATTTCGCATCTCCACCACTCGAGGCCATCTCGAGATATCTAACGGCACCAGGCCAGACAAGACAGCTGCAAAGCTAAGGGTCCTATGTAGTCGCTGGGCTTGCAAAGTCGCATGAACCTTCACCTCGAATGGCTGGTGCACAGGAAGCAATCCATCTATCCAGTATACAAGAGTCTGCCTCTGCGCAAGGGCTGCCGCCGCTCACTGCTCAATTGCCCTGCCTTGGTGATGATGCCGGAACGCCGTTGGGATGAACGACGATGGCGAGGTGGGCGCGGAGAACCTGTCGAGACAAGAGCGTGGTGGTGAGCGTGAAGTCACATTGAATAGGTGAGCGTGCAGGATAGGGCTCGCGAGTGCCAAGCGCCTCACCAGCTACACCTATTATCCTCTCTGCACTGCACAACTCGAGAATTGGACCATCAACAGCGACAGCCCTTCGTCGCCAATATGGCCCAGACGCACTCGTCCCCACCCCCACCGCCTCCAAGCTGGGTAGTTAGTCTGAACTCTACCCCTGTCCCCAAGCCTAAGTCCACAAATATTCCCGATCCCCCTGGCTTCTCGGGCATAGGAAACAGGGTCAGCACACAATCCTTCCTTCTAAATGATTTGAAGCTAATGAACGTCTTCAGCGCTCTGCCGCCTCAAAAGCCCCTTCCCGGCCCCCTGCTACAACCGATGAAACTGATACGCTCAAGCTGAAGAAGGCGTGGGAGGTCGCTATAGCTCCCGCGAAACAGCTCCCCGTAAACGCCATCATGATGTATATGTCCGGCAATTCCTTGCAGATCTTTAGTGTGATGATGGTTTTCATGCTCTTCAAGACTCCGATACAGGCTCTGATAGGGCTACCTGATGCGTTTTCCCGGTTCGAGACGGACGGCACGAGGGGTCGTCTATGGGTTGTTAAGTTAGTCTATGTCCTGATACAACTTGTGGCGCTGGGGTTTGGCATTTGGAAGGTCAATGGAATGGGATTGCTGCCGTGAGTACACATCCGATAGTGACATGACAGGGCGTTGCCCTTGGTGTCCAAGTGTTATTCTGACATCTACGTTTGGCGCACAGGACCACCAGATCAGATTGGCTTGCCTGGGAAACAGAGAGAAAGCCGTTGGAGTTTGCGGTACCTGGATTCAGATAGAATCTTACTTCCCTGTAACACCATCTCTACTTAAGCAAGCATAGGTTTACCACACTTGTCTCCAATATATCGACTAAAGTGCCTAGATGGCCGGTAAACCGTCCTTCCCATCCGGCAATCTTATATGTAGGTACCTCCCGAAGCACACAGTAGAGCACAACCTAGGTTCGAGACCCTCTATAGATGAAAGCACAAAACGAGATTTAATGGTGTTTGGTATCGACCATGTCTCAGTATTTCACGTCCCCTTTATACTACGTAACAGGGCGAGAGCTCCGTCCGTTTCTCATTACACTTATGGTCAAAGAGATGTCAGAATATGCCACTAACGAGGCCTTTCTACACGGGCCACATGTACCGACCCGTCACTCCTTTAAGGACACGCAGAATTTTTGACGTGAAAGCAATGGAAGCTCCTTAGGCACCATGTCTGCGAGAAAGGAATAGGCTCATTCTCCCCCACATCCAAAGTCCCCTGCATCATGCCAGCCCCACAACAAGACCATGCGATACCATCCAGATGAAGAAGCCCTAATCCCTGATGGATATAGCTGGGCGTGAAGAAGGCAAATCCACAAGAGAACATATGCGGCACCATCCACAAAAAATGAGGCGAGAGCATGGACGTGAACGCGACACAATTTCGTGTGAGTATGGGACACGAACGCCCACGCGCATTAAGCGACTCCCAATTCGGAGTCAAGACTAAAAACCGATGAAATTTTTTCTCTGGAGCAGTGATAGGAGGTTGTTCTCGACAGTATGTGGCGAGATCCAATCAATGCTTCCAATAGGCCGGTGGCCCAGAGGGAATCCCATCGGCAGCTTCAGCCAGAGCATCGTAGACGATAAAATCCGTGCTGGATTGCTCTGATACAGAATACGGCCCACTCCGTCCTCCCCCAAGTCGCATTGAACCAAAAATGGCTTTCATATCGGTGGTATCTGAAGGAGCTGTGCTGGGTATGTTATCGTCGAAACTTCGGATGGAGCGTATTATATCTGAGTACCCCTCATTACTAGGGAACCAGTCTTGCTTGATATCAGGCGTACCCCACAGTTCTGACATCTTGGCTCGGAAGGTAGCGGGATATATGTATCTAATGGCTTTTTAGCTTCAGTTGAGCAATGGTGATGGCGTGGAAGGTGAGAATGCGCATACCCCAATTGCTCAACCTTTGCGAACTTTCTGCGAGCCCATGTAATGTGCCGATTGTCCTTTGGTAAGAATAAAGATGCGATGGCTAGGGATGCATGGGCAGCAGTCAGAGTTGATCCTGGAGGCGCATCGGAATAGTACTCGATCGCTTCAAAGAGCTGACAAGTTTGGAGCGCCATGTGTTCGAGTTCGGTCGGTGGTTGGCGTTGCAACGCCAAAGCCGTTTGATACCGATGCATCAAGTCCAAGGTATACCAGCTAAGTAGAACAAAGTTCATAGTCCAGATTGGACCCTTAAAAAGAATACCAGGTGCGTAAGGGTCAACAATGTCGTCCGGATCCAGTCTCGGGGCACCTCTGAAGGAAGTAACGGCATACGCTTGATCCCTTAGCGACGGGTGCATATCGCTCTGCCACTCGGAGATCCGACGTGCTAGGGCATCGTTCTCCCCTACAAAGTCGCTATAGCAGATGCTCCCCTTGGCTCTCCCGGCAAACAGGGTAGTCATGTCCACCGTGATGAGTCGGAGATTCGCGATTGCTTCTTCGATCTTATGGCCGACATCATCCTGGTGCCTCTCAGTCCGTTCCAGGTGGTATTGCTGGCAGGCTGAAAACCACTCCCGCTCGAGAACCGTTTCGCTGCTATCCATTAGGCTAGCAAACACATCAAAGTGAGAGTACCAGTGAAAGACAAACTGCAGTATTGGGGATTGCATGATGGAGTGTGGATCATAGAGGCCCGTAAGTATCTCGTGAGCAGCTTGTTGGTGTCTCAGCAGATTGGCCCTGTCCCCAAGATACTCCTAAGCAGGTTGTTAGTGGCCGGCGTTGGACGATGAAATCTTGACGTACCTCCATGCTAGCGAGTTGTAGAATAGTAAGCAGGGTTGATGGTGTGTGGTTTCGGGATCCCCGTAAAGAAAGACGCAGCAATGAGACCGACTTATTGTAATAAGTCAAGAAATCTTTAACTTCACCATTCGACAGAGCGATGGTGTAATGGAATGCAGAGAATCCAACCACCGCATAGAGAAGGGGTTCGCTTTTCACAGCCATATCAAGAAAAGAACCGCGGAGGAAGTCCTGAGGGTCATGCGTCATGAAGTAGTGGTGGGGAGTCAAGTTGCTCCGGTGGTAATTCAAGTAGAATTGTATCCCACTGTCCAAGTGAGACCATTCGGTGACACCATCACAGCTTACGTCTGGGCTAGGCAGATTGATCGGCGCATTCCCCAAAGCCCTAGAGGATGGGAAGCTTGAATAGGGCCCAGAAAGCGCAACGGGGCCTTCTGTGGACGGAGATGGGCTCTTCTCAGTCAACAGAGAAGACTCAGACACGGTTCGATCGAGCCGGCGCCTTCTTCTAGGTGACTGATTCTCGAGCTGAAAATGATCGGGGATGTCATGCTTCGCTGATTTGGATTCGGCGTCCGGACCCCGAGCTTCGCCAATTAGCTCCCCGTCCTCTAAGAGAGCCTCCGCATGGTCTTCAACATCGTCGCCAGATTCGTCCTCCAACGAAGAGCTACGTTCGCGATTGGAACGGCGGCCCTCGTCAGCTTCCAGGTTGCCGCTCGAGGATTTGCCGGTAGCGGATGGCTCTGGGTAGATACAATCTCTACCACCCTTTCGACAACCTATGGCAAAATATAAAAATCATCAGGACATGTCCAAAAGCGCAGTAGATAAGCTGAACCTTACGGTCACATATCGGGTGAACCTCGTCACACTACCGAGATATCAGTCTGATTTCTGACCGCGAGTGTGCCAATTCCCTGTTCGGGAGGGGTTGCGGAACCCTACCTTCACCCTCCTAGTTCTGCACGTATAGCAGCCGGATCTAGTGCGTCGGTGCTTGACATGCTCAGTGCTGGGCCCAGGCCTGCGCCGTGCCCGCGAGGCTTTGGTGTCCATCATGTAGTCCTACAAAAGTCTCCCAAGATTTACTTATGGAGGAGCGGCTATCAGTTCGGACAGCGGCAAAGGCGATTGCGCGTAGGGCTATTAAGAACGAGGGCAGAGGGAAGCATCAAGGTTAAGAATGGAAGGTGCTTAAAGTCATAGCTCGCTCGCGCGAGAGTTGTACAGAACGAGTAGTCCGTGCAGGTTAGATAAAAACCACACATCGACCAGCAGAGTCGAGTGCGTGCTGCAAGGCAGGATGCAATAGAGACTGGGTTATGTTTTTCTAGCAGCCGCAGATCCCAAGAGCCGCTGTGCAAAAGAGCGGAGGTAACATCAACATGAGGGCCCGTATACAGTCAATCCGCAATATGTTTTTCATATCCTGGTGAACAGCCGGCGCCTAGTAGGAACGTCAGGCAGCGGATATGTATCTAGGGCTGCGATGGATACCAGGTACAGGGAACGGGGGGTGCGTTCCGACGCTGCAGAGGTAGGGATGAAGCTCCCCTAGCATGGCGCGCGGGGGAAGTATTCTGAATTCCCGGCCTGTAGTAGTGGAGCAATTTCGAGCGCACACTTACCTCTCTCTTCCTCGACACGTATCAATTCCAGAGCCTCTGATATTGGTCCGGAGAGCACCCGCAAGCCCAAGGCGGAGATGCATCCCCAGCCAAATGCGCAATAGTGCTCCTGGATTTGGTGACCCTGGCGGCCACGGCTGGGACGGGGGCAATGCTTGTGTAGCCCGAGACACGCTCAATTGAACGACTTGGTTGTCCCGGGAGAGACTGTCAAGTGTGGATCATCGACGGAAGGGGACGACATGAGTCGGCCAAATTCTCCTGGCTACGACACAGCAAGGATGCGTGCAGCATTAGCACGGCGCGGGGCAGAACCCAACAAACCCACTATGCCTCTTTTCCCAAGCTTCCCAGAGAGCAGCCCGTCAGAGTGGAGACGCCGCAGCTGTCAAGCGGCATTGCAGGAGGGCTAGGAAAGCTGCCATGCACGCGGGCATCTCTCCGTAGATTGACGCAGCTTGCGCCAAACCAAAATGGTAATCCCAAAAATATAAAATACGACAGGTCGCGGGGCGGCGGAGCTCGACCAGGCATTTTGAAGCTTGTGTCACTCTGTATGTAAGGTCGATGATCCTCAGCATTCCGGACCGGCTATTGTTGCGGTATCGGTGCTAGCACGAAACGCGATACAGTGCTGCTCTGCCTGATCTAGGGAGCACTGATAGCACACTGCAGTCTCTCCTTGCACAGATTCTGAGTCATAGCTACGCCCGTCGCCCAGGCCACTCTCGTAGCGGGTTGATGGCCCAAGGCCCGGCGGGAAAAGGGGATCCTTTTTCCGCCGCTTGTGCGTGTTGTGCTGGGTGCGTTGCCCGGAAGTCAGCCACCAACAAGCAAGCACGGGGGATACGCAGCCAGCTACCGGCGTACTATGACAGCGTCGAACGGGCACGCGGTTGGCTACGCCAGAGGAGGAGGAGCAGGAGGAGCAGCGATTCCCCGCAGGAGGATGGTGATGGGGTGGTACAACATACATTGTGAACCCACACCACGCTCTGGACGGGAGTGACAGGCGAAGGAACATTGCGAATCAACCCCACGATCGCACGGGCCGTACGCAGCAGACGCACGGAAGTTTCGACTTCAGCTGTGGCCCGCTGCACGATATTCCTCGTGGCGCCCGCAACGAGGGTGGAAGCGAAGATTAGTGGGAGCGATGGTGAACCCCGTTCATCTCTTCCCCACCCCGTCACGTCCACTGCATGGGGAACTCTCTGTCACCCATTTCCTGCAGATCTGCTCTGCATCTCTGTGTGTGTTTCGATTTCTATTCGTGGCGCCCATCTCCGCCGGGCGCTCTGCCAAGGCCCCCAACCTGTGAGAGCAGAGTTGCTACATTGGGCATCCAAGAGGGACGAGTGCAAGTGGAGCACCCGTATCGGGTTCGGCATTGACGGCTGCGCAGCGTTGCCATTCGCTCTGGGCCGATCATGTCTCTTCCCTGGTGGGGCCGATTTGTCCACGCCCAGCACCCAGCAATCGACGGCGATTGTGTGGTACAATCGTCGCCAAACTCGCCGTGCAACCACAACAATGTCTACTCGTGCGATATACTACTATATGTATGCATCTTGAAAGTGCTCTGCACTCCTTGCAGCATTCCACCTTGCCCCGGGACAGACAACCAAACGAAAGACCGGCTCAGTGCAGGAAAGGGAAGCAGCGGCGGGGGGGTGTGGCCCGCTCCAGCCCCGAATCTGACAGCGATGCAAAAAGAACCGCTGGGTGGCTTGCTGGCAGTAGCGATGAATGGATGAGTGGGCGGACGGCACGCCGCGGAGTAGCGTGCTAGCTTGGCAACAGCTTTTGATCGAGCAGCAAGGGGCCGAGCCAGAGAGTGGCCAAAGAGTGTGACAGCGCGAGGACTGTGTGGCGCTCGACTGCCGATTCGGCACTTTTGCCACTTTCTCCGTAGGGTGATGGGCGCGGTGATGGATGCGGTGATGGCCCGTCGCTGGTACTCGAGCCGAATCCGCTATCACACCGGCCTGGCCATCCTGTTTCTTCTCTTCCCGTATGCGTACGGAGTAGTACTTGTATGTATGTACATACATACATACTCTGTACTCACAGAGCACGACTCCTGCCATAATAGTTCCCGTTAGTCCCGTTAGTCCAGCAAAACACCCGGAGGCTGGGAGAAGGGGCCGCGCCAAACAAAGGAGGGGAGGGTGGATACCACACCCAACACCGCTCTGTTTAGGGGGTGTGGCCACTGTGAATCCCAGAAGAGCACGAATTCCAATCCACATTAGTAGTCCCTTTGGAGGGGGAGGCTAGACTCAGGCCAAGGCTTCTTAGGGTAGCCATCCGTGATCCCTCTTCAAATCCGTTTAAAGCATTGTTGAGATACTAGCATTTCACAAAATAACATAATTGTGAAATGGTATAGTTGCCCCATCAATGCATCATGCTAACCTTAACTTAACTACTGAACTTCTTATTGTTATCACTGTACTCTTGTAAGGAATGAGGTTTAAATATATGAGACTTAATTAGCAATATCTACTTATATTACTTTAAGTTGCTTACTATTACAAATACAGTCTAGTCTAGCTTATAAGTTACCTTACAAGTTTTATGAGCTTATTATATAGTTTGTAAGCTCTTATATAAGCCTCAACTATAGTTCTGTAAGAGTTGCTATAAGACCGTAGCGTGGATCTTAGGGCTTAGCTAGTAGTGTGACGGCTTATAGACGATGGAGGCACTTCGGTGTTGAGTCGTCGTAAAGTTTTCTTAGAGATAATGTAACGAAGTTGGATCAGTGTAAGACCGTAGCGTGGATCTTAGGGCTTAGCTAGTAGTGTGACGGCTTATAGACGATGGAGGCACTTCGGC
>JAJDFE020000043.1:0-97293 GCA_021527465.2 Geoglossum glabrum | reverse complement strand
TCCCGGAAAAGGTTTCTATCGAAGACAGAGATGACGCAGTGGGCGATACTGAGGTGGGGTCAGACATAGTTGTTGCCATGTTATAGCGGGAGGTCGAGAACTAGTTCCTGGCTCACCTCACTCGCGCGAGCAAAGGGCGGCGTTGCTCACCCGCCAAATTGGGGTGAGGTCGCGGCGCATTTTTATAACCTTGGCTTGCATGCGCATGCAGGCTCGGCATGACGGTAGAACGCGCCAGGAATCCTGGATCTCCATCTGGCCAATCCAGAATGCAGTCCCCGACTCTCGACGCTTGCTCCAAGAGCACCGACAGTGAGGTAATAGGACCGCCACTAGCTCGGGCAGTTCACCTCCATCTCCTCCCATCCGCCGTGCGCTCGCTCGATGTTTGTGGCGTTTTGAGCTGGGGGCAGTCATGCCGTTCTTTGCTCTGCTCAAACGATCCAAGACAGCGCGTGAACAGTCCGCAGACAGGGATGGCGGCGGGCGGTCGTTGAAGCGCACGAAACGTGGAGTCTTGAGGGAGCTTTTTAGGTGGAACACTGGAGCTCGGAAGCCGGAGGAGAGGCAGTCGGACATAGAAGCGGTATGGCATTTTTCAGGGAACCGGGACCTGATTACTAGGGGCAGATGTTACTAATGGGTTGCTTTCCTATACAGCTTCCTCCGCTCCTGGAGGTTGTGGTTTCCGGCGACGATGGGAGTGAACAACGTCCCTCCGCGCCCTTGACTGCCATAGGGCTCAAGCCCGCTGACCGGAAGAAAACCCTCACGGACGATGACTTCCACAGGCTGTTCTCCGGAGCACCTCAATTCTCCCTCCTCAAACCTCCAGACGCCTCGCGGCCTCCACAGCCACGGGTTACATTCCCATGGGATACCGACCCAAGAATACATGACCTAACCGACTGTGCGAAGTTTCCGCACCAGGTGTTCTCCCTGTCAACCACGCGGCCGTATCTGCCACCAACGGACGATGCTGCATCCGGCGAGGGAGGGCGGGGCGGGGCGCAGACAGGGTATGACATTGGTGTTGTGGAGGTTCCCTCGGCGATATCAGCGCAGGGATTGGAGTTAGGAACGGTGGGATATGAATATTTCATGATGCTCCCCTTTGCGGACATGTTGGAGGAACTAGTGGACGAAGAGGCAGGAAGTAGCGATGATGACGGGGAGGCGGGTGGCCGTACAGCGATGTGGAGGCGGAGGAGGCTCCTCCGAGAAGGCCCAGAGGGTGGGAAACGGATTGGCATGCGCAGCATCGAAACCAATGTCATAGCAACCCGGCTACAAGAGCTCGGAAATCTCTACCATGGCTCTGGAGACAGAGATAGCGCCAGAGCCCCACTGGACCTACTAAAAGAGCAGTCATCCGTGCAACTCTACACTCAGCTCTTTACACGCATCCTCTACCCCCCAGACCGCGTCCACAACGCCGACGCCGACGACCCCTACAGTCTGAAAGTACAGATTGAAGCCCTAGTCAAAGCCCTCAGCGCCGCGGGGATCTGGCACGATTTCAGCATCGTAGAAACCAGGCTTCGGCTCGGGGAGTTGCTTTTTGGGGATCCCACCCCCAGCGTGGTCGGGGCTGGTGCCGAGCGCCGGTGGCTGCTATTGCAGATTCTCTTATCCTGCGAATTGCTTGTGCGGCTGGATGCGGTGTCTGGGAGTGGTGGGCAGGAACTAGCGCGGAGCACGCTGGAGGTTTTAGTGGGGTTTTATGGGGTGCGGAGGGGGAAGATTGAGTGGGATATTATGCTTGCGAGGAGGTGGCTAGAGAATGTACGGCTCGCTATTGGCGGTGCGATAGAGGCGGGTAATCATAATCGTAATGACAGCCGCGGTGATCCTGCTATTTCTCCCTCTCTGGCGACGACTCCGGACCCAACAGCGAAGAAGAAAGGGACATCCTGGTCTTGGTTCTCACAAAACCCCTCCCAAACACCCGCTGCGGCGCTACAACCACCCACGGACACGGATCCGGACGATATCCCCATTATAGTCACATGGCGGAACCCACAGCGGCAGATCTCAGGCCTCCTTTATTTCGCCGAGACGCTTGGGTGGCCCGGAGTCGATTCACTGAGGCAGGAGCTAGAGGTGCGGACCAGAGAAGGAATTGGTACCCCAATTTTCCTAGGCGCCGACAAGAATGCCGAGGAGCATACAGAGACAACAACTACACACTCCCCATCTTGGCCCTTGGACGCATACCTCACATCGCTCATTCTTCCCGGGCCTTCGCTATCCCACCACCTAATGACCTCCCTACTCCCCTCCCCCTTTCCCCCAACAGCAACCAACATCGGCCTTATCCACATGGGCAAGAGCTACTGGAACAAAAATTCCATTGTGGGAAAGGTACTAGCGGGGGTTAGCGGGGCGAAGGAGATAGGCGGGTGGATTGCGGGGGTTGAGCTTAAAATAGAAGGCGCAGAGGAGGGGTGGATAGCTGCTGGTCCCGAGGAACAAAGCAGAGAAATACCACCCAACATCACCATGACGGACCTAGCACCGCCCACTAGGGAACTATCTATCCCTTCCCCTCCCCAACCCCAACCCCACACCCAACTCCAAAACATAACCCTCACCCTCACCCCTTCCACCGCAACCCCAACCCCAACCACAACCACAACCACAACCACAACCACAACCCTAACGCTCCCGCCCTTCCCCCCGCTCCCCCTCCTCCACAACCCCGCCTTCCTAACCGCCTTCCCGTGCCTCCTCCCCCCGCACCCGCTCTCCGCACACATCCCCTACTCCTTCACCTCCCTCACAGCCACAAACCCATACCCGCCATATCCACCCAACGCATCCAAAAATCACATCCTCATCGTCGATGCGAGGCCTGGTGCCGGAACCGGCGCCGAGGTCCTGGCGAGGGCCTGGTGCGCGGCCGTGGGCCCCGGCGTGGTTTTGCTGGCGCGGGAGGCTCGGGGAGCGTGTTTGGCGTGTGCGGTTAGGGAGGGGTGGGTGGTTGGTGGGGGGGAGTCTGGGGAGGGCGGCGTGGTGGTTGTCTGGGTGTAAGGCAAATTTTTTTTTTCCTTTTTGGTTTAGGGGGTTTTTATGTATGTACCAACTAGTCCTCCAGGCAGAGGTTTTTCTGGTGTATTTATTATTTTATCTTTTGGTAATTAGCTTTCACAAGGCTTCGGGGGGCACCTCAATGTATATGCACACAAACTTATTAAGTCAAGACTCGAATCTTTTTTCTTTTCTTAGATATCAATATACAATTGTCCCCCCCTCCCCTTTCCAGAGTTGGGTTCGATTCCAAACTCTACTTCAAACTCCGCGAACATGACGAAGCTAGAATTCGCTCAGATAGAAGCCGCGTACAAGGGTTTCCTTTTCCACAAAAAACTTTTTATATCGGCGCCTTAGAAATCAATGTGGATCGGGCGGAAACGCTATAGCTTTGGCTTGTACTCGCTAGGTTGGATCATCAACTCCGGCCTAACATACTTGTCGAAATCCTCCTCGCTCAGGGCGTCCAACTCGAGAGCACTCTCTTTAAGCGTGGTTCCTTTCTTGTGGGCGTTCTTGGCGACTTTAGATGCCATGTCATATCCAATGACAGGGTTGAGACAGGTAACCAGCATGAGACTACCGACCGGTTAGTGGGCTGGGTTTAGGTTTGGTGGGTGTTCAACTTGCCTCTCGTTCAAAAGGGACGCGATTCGCTTTTCGTCGGCCTCGATGCCCGCGACTAGGTTCTTTTCGAAACTTGTCATTGCGTCGCTCAGAATCCGTACGCTATGTAGCAGGTTCCGGATTAATACGGGTTTGAATACGTTGAGCTCGAACTGGCCGCTCATTCCAGATACTGTGACGGCAGTGTGGTTGCCCATTACCTGGGCGCAGACCATTGTTAAAGCCTCGCATTGTGTAGGATTAACCTTACCAGGCATGATGGAAGATCCCGGTTCATTCTCCGGAAGCCGCAGTTCGCCCAGTCCGCATCTAGGTCCTGACCCTAGGAACCGGATATCTTGAGCGATCTTGAACAGGGAACACGCGAGCGTGTTCAGCGATCCAGACGCCTCGACGATGGCATCGTGGGCAGCGAGCGATTCGAACTTGTTTGGGGCAGTCTTGAACTCTGACCCCGTCATCCTAGTAACTTCGGCGGCAATAGCCTCCGCAAAGCCCACAAATGTATTGATGCCAGTCCCAACGGCAGTGCCACCTTGAGCCAGCAGACGTAGGTGCGGGAGAGTGGCAGCGACGCGCTCGACGCCCATATCGAGTTGCGCAACATAGCCTGAGAACTCCTGACCTAGTGTCAAGGGGGTGGCGTCTTGAAGATGGGTGCGGCCAATCTTGATAATCTTTTCAAACTGTTCGCTCTTCCTCTTCAAAGCATCCCGCAGACTTCGCAATGAGGGCAGGAGCCGCTCCTCAATCTCTAGAACAGCGGCGATATGCATTACAGTCGGGAAGCTGTCATTAGACGAGGCTGACATGTTGACATGGTCGTTGGGGTGTACTGGCTTCTTTGTCCCCATCGTTCCCCCAAGAATCTCGATAGCCCTGTTTGAGATGACTTCGTTTGCATTCATGTTCGACTGCGTCCCGGAACCAGTCTGCCATACTACGAGGGGGAAGTGGTCGACCAGCTTCAAGGAAGCAACTTCGGCCGCTGCTTGCTGGATTGCCTTGCCTATCGCCGGGTCTTGAGTGAAGACCAAGTAAGCCATTGTTTCTGATATGCGATATCTTGCGCCGGCATTGGCTAGGGAGGGGGGCCTTACCAAGGCCAAAGGTCATGTTCACCGTTGCTGCGGCACCCTTGAGAATTCCAAACGCTCTTATGACGGGTGGGGGCATGCGGTCTTGCGGTTGATTAATTTTAAAATTCTCCAACGACCTATCAACCCAGGATCAGCGCGGAGCCACGCCTATATGACCGCCGTTTGCCCAGCCCCGAAGCGCGCATTCCGACGAGAGAAGCGGAGCATGTTATGGAGGGTGGAAAGCTGGGTCCGCGGGGTAAACGGATACGTACCGCTCAGTCTGGGCCCCCCAGTACTTGTCCGCAGGAACCTGGCGACAGTCTGAAATCAGCTTGCGGGTCCCAGAGCCATTGGGGTCGTCAATCTACAGTGCGAAAGGCAGCATTACCTGAATCTCACCAAAGGCATCGCTCTCTGTCCTGGTTCCGGTAGTCTGATACCATCCACATGTCAGTCAGCACCAGCCCCTCGTCACCCCGCAAGCAACGCGAGCAAAGACAGCACGCACCATCATCGCAGCGGCAGTACCAAAAGCTCGCCCAAAAGGCCTATCCTGGAGGACCGACGGCGATGATGATTCCCGTAAGCGAACCACAGGCAGCCGGGGCGGTTCATATATCGATGACAGCGCCAGAGCCGTCCGCCCATCGCCAGGCCTTGCTCCAGCCAAGGACGAGGCAGCAAACCCTGCCCGTGATGCCGCTGTCACCCACGCAGCACGTGCAGAGACACGGCCACTGCACAGCACCCCGACCGCCATCTGGGATCGCCAATCGAGACAATAACAGTATGCGGGAGAATACGTAGAATGGTATACGACAGCCCCTGTTTCCTGCTGCTGCTGGGAAGAGGTACGGAGTACGTACTTGTACAAATCTCAATTGGGAAAAATACAAAGTCCGTTCTTTTATTCCTAACGCTAACGCTATTGGGCAGACCTCAATTGATGGGACACGGGAAGTTTGTTGGTGCGCTTCGGGCGTTTCCGGAGCGCGGATGCGTCTTAGCTAAGCTCGAGCTGAGCCATGGTTAGTTAATAGTTAGTTAATATAGTTAGTTAACGTTAGAGAACGATGCCCTTTGATTTATTGGACCTTTTTGAGTATCTCGATTTATTTAGTCACATACGGAAGAGATTCTGATTCTGTGTGTGTGTGTGTGTGTGTCTCTAAAGTACAGAGAGAGAACCAACGCAATGACAAAAGTATCCCTTTTACCCCTACCAACCCGTATCCGTTTTCTATCCTACCCAACCTTTTGTAATCTCTCGAGACACAGAACCATCCTGCCTCATCTGCGCAAATGGATAGTCTTTGGCCCTCTGCCATTGAATAGAGCTCGACTTAGCCCTTTTTCCAACCCTTCCCAGTCTTCCAAACTAGCATCTTCCCACTCCATGCTCCCCTGTTCTTCGCCCCGAGGGATTCCATTGATAGGACTCCATGGTCTGAGGTCCGCTTGTTCCACGACTGCATCGAATCTACATAGGCACTCGCAGCCCTTGGGGCAGCCAACTCCGCTTCGTACAAACCACCGCCGGTGGCAGTTAGAGTGTGCAGCATGTCCGCAACTCAGGCACGGGGCATAGAGGCCTTGAATGACCTCTTTGCACACACTACACTGCATCATACTCTGCTTACTCTCGCATAACTTGCATTCCCCGCTCGCGCCCCCGACATCTGTGCCCTCTAGGGCCGACTCACATTTGATGCAATGCCCACCAAGGTCGAGCCCGGGCCATGTGCGGGCCTTGGCAGCATCAGCCTTCCTTCGACCTAAAGAAATTAGGCCCTCTCCCGCTGTCTCGTCGCTGAAATAGCTTTTCAGCCCATTGAATTTCAGAATCTCTAGCCGTTGAATTTGAAAACCCCAGAGATATAGTAGTTCTGCATACGACTCTCTGTATGCTTTGTATTGTAAGCTCTTTTTGGGGTCGAGTAATGGTACACTAACACAGCCTTCATCGTCAAATAGGTTCTGATTCTTCATTGTGATTCGGATCCTAGGCTCTCCGAACTCGCCCTCCTCGGTCTCATCGCTCTGATATGTGGCATTTGAGCTACTTGTTTTCCCCCTATCCCCAGGACCAAAAACTGTATTTGCTCCCCACGTAACGCCACCGGAGGTGATGTTTCCGAGCATGCTTTCTACAGGGCTTATTCTCTTTCTCTCTATAGGAGGGGATGAACTCAAGGTAGTAGCATAAGGGCGCGGGAGATTGGCAGCGAGATTCGCGGTGGAGTTTGTACGTCTTGACATGTGCTGCTCGGGTGAGTTTGAAAGGCTGGTATTATGCAGCTCATTCAAATCGCTGTTTATGCGTGTCGTTTTAGAGATAAGGGGTGGTGTAGTTCCGGTCGAGTAAGGAGTGACCGGATCACTACCCCAAAGGCCATTAGAGGATCCAGCGGAGCCATGGGTACCGAGAGGAGTGCTCGATGGCCTGGGCGAAGGCGGAACGGAGAAAGTAGGCTGAAATAGACTCCATGCAACGTCTGCGGATGGAAAATAGTCCAAGGAGAAGGCTGGACTTTTCATTGGCATGGGTATCGCCTAGGTGGGTTAGTATCGCTGCTAGAGTGAAGGAAAGAGTATCTTTCGTACATGCTTCGCAAGGCGCATCATGGCATTTGACACGCCTTCCTTTGCAGCTGGTTCGCTGAAAATACTTGCTAGCATGGCCAACATTTGGATGTCTGCTAGCCGCTCAAAGTGCTGGAACCTGGTATAACTGTAAGCTCGCGCTCCCGTGCGTATCTCGTGTTACTCACAGTGCATCAATGAACCATCTTCCGCCTAGAGGATGTCTTCCCCACTTTATTCGTCCTGAGAGGCCAGAGCTAGAGATGTTCATTTCTTCATCTTCAGATTCGAGGTGCAACCCGCTATCCCGTCTCCTCATTGCCTCAGCCATTCGACGTGCAACAACGAGGATGGGTTCTCGACGGTGAGGTTGTGGCATGATCTCTAATGGCACCTCGTTGTGCAATATTAACTTGGCAAACTCCCATACATCTACTAATTCCTGGGCGCCGTATCTTGCAGCAACCCTAGCATTGTATGCACACACATCAGGCCCATTACCATAAATGGCGTATTCTTCCGCCAATTCCCTTTTCGCAGGCAAGAGGTACTCAAAACTATGGATCGAGATAACGTTCTTGGGTTTCATCGTAAGAGGTTTGTTAGTTGCCGTGCCAGTACCTCCTGAGCGTTGTGATCTGTCCGTGGATTGTGTTCGGCGAAATCGCCTACCAATTATTGGGTGGTTGCGCCACGCCAGTGATACGTTGTACCGGGTTGGAAGGCCAGGGTCATCATCAGAAAACCCTGAAGAACCAGAGGAAGACGCGAAGGAGTCATCAGACGACTCATATCCTTCCTCTTCTTTCCCATCAATGGATGGAATCTTCCGTTTTGGACCCGGAGATCCTGCGTGGAGACGACAAAACCCTTCAAATATCTTTTGGCCCCTCGAGGAACGGTCTGTCTCCTTGAGTGCCAGTGCGCCTAGCAAAGACTTTGTTTTGTCTTCCCTTGGGGGAAAAAAGCAGACAAGTTTCCCCGTCTGAGAGAATGTAGCTCCACAAGCCTTGGGTAATGGAACATTAGCATGCTTATTCACTACTCCGAACAACCCAGTCCCCAGCATGTCTAAGTCTTGTGAGTGGGACCCAGAGGGATCAGCGACAATTGCCTCTTCATCGCTTGAGGTGTCGTCTGCTTCAATCTCTGCCCCGGTAATCCCGTCATGCTCGTTGAGCCACGCAGTGCTGTCTTCCAGTCCTCGTTCGCCTAAAAGGTAACACAGCACTGCCTCTAGACAGCCTCGTTTCCTTGAAGAGTGCCTATCGGCTATGGAGTGGAGGTCGTGGTGAATCTCTGCTAGAGATTCTTCAGGCATCGAGGTAGTCTTCTCAAGCTTGAATTCTGGCACAGAAGCTTCGGGATAATCCACTGGAAAGTTAATTTCTAACCTAACGTAGACAGGTTTCTTTCCAATACCCCATGGGCCGTTCATGGATACGGTTACCGTTCGGTTTGAGACACTAACTTCCTCAAAGGCGACTTTGCTAAACTTTTCACCAACATGTGTAATCTCGTCTCCGAGACTCTCCGGGGGATCCCAATAACCACTTGAAGGCGTATGTGGGGACACAAGAGAAGGTCTTCCGTGGACACTCCCATGTCGACCCAAGCCTCCCACTAGCTCAGGTAATCTCTTCCCTATCTTGACACCTTTCATCCACGATATTGGGTTTATCTCCTTCCGAACCGTCCTCCTCGCTTGCATTCCTGTTCCGGCCCGCCCCTCTAGCCATCCTCGGGTAGGGGGGACCGGTGCTTTGGCCATACCAGCACTAAGGGCTCCACGTAAGGTGCCACCGGGTCCGTGCTCGCCCGTTGGGTGTAATTCTGTTGGCAACTTAGTTTGGTTGCCTTGCCCTAACTTTGCCATTTCTTCTCGAAAAGTCTTATAGACTGCATTCCTACGAGTGACTGCTAGTCCTTTGCGCACTTCCTCTCCCTTCGAATAACCAACCTCTGCCAAGAGCTTCTCGCTAACTCTGTGCAGGCGTAGGTCGCGATCCATCCCCCAGGAGACAAGTTGGAACTCTCGGTTATCGATACCGTCGTCTATGTTCCCTCTCGGTCTCCATAAAACTTCCTTGACCTGATCTTGGTGCCCTTGAAACTTATGCACGGGCTCTACCTCACCGTCGGCCGGAATACCAGGGCTAAGCCGGCGATCGTAGAGATGTAAGTCGTTATTTCCCCGTTGCGGCATAGCGAGGAGCCCTGAACCAAACGGAGTATGCCTGGCCCGCCACACAGGGAATGGTGTTCTGATCACCCTCTCTGGGGTGTCCCCCTGATTGGAGTAATCCCAGAATTTCACGGTCTTATCAAGTGAGCACGTAACGACAGCGGTTGGTCTCGTTCTGTTCCAATCTAGACCATATATCTTTGTTTCATGCGCATCGATAGACCTTAGCGGGTAGGCGCCCTTCCTTTTATCCCAGATCCGTAGATACCTGTCGTGTGAGGAAGCGATAGTATTTGAGTCTTGACGATTCCACTTTACTTGCGTCGCCCCAGCAAACCAGTCGCAAAACGATATTGCTGGCCTCGCCGGGCGCCTAAGATCCCAACAGTGGACGAAACTGTCCACAGCACATGTCGCTAACGAATCTGGCTCATGGGCAGAGAAATTGATATCTGTGATAGCTCTCGTATGGGCGTGTAGAACGTGCTCTATTTGGCCACGCGATGAAGCGGCAAGATTCCACACAAGTGCCTTCTGGTTCGATGTACTAACCACCCAGAAGTCTCGGGCAGGAAATGGAGACCACTGCACATCCGCGACCTCCCAGGCTGTAAGGTGTGGGAGGTGCCGTGGTTGCTCATATGGAGAGTCGAGATCGATGATATGAAGGCCTTGACGCCTAGCAAGAATCGGCAACATTAGTGGATGTTATAAGGATTGGTATGATTGGTATTCAAACCACTTACGAAGCAAGCACAACATCACGCCCACACGGCGAAATTGACATCGAACCCACAGGCTGATCCACCCTTATCGACATGTCGACATTGAAGGTTGTGTCGAAAGCTCCTTTCTGCATATCCGGTTCTGCCATCTTGTAGATTTGTATCCTCTCCGCGCGAACTAATCTGCTTTTTGCCCATTAAGATAGACGATCACCCACCAGCGAGATGGTCACGGTGGGCCGAATTGTTTCAGGTAGCAGCGAATACCATGGCACAAGGAACACCCAGGATCCAGTGAGACCTGCAGGCTATTTGATTGTTATGGCGCGACTGTTGATGATGGGTCGGAGTTTTCTCCATTGACAGAAGCACCCCTAACATGGGATCTAGGGGCAGAGCGGGTGAAGCTCCTAGAACCGGATACGAGGTTGAAAGGACGTGTAGATATAATTAACACTGTGTGCTTCTTGGAAGCGCGGAGTACTCTTGTCCTTCGATTTCCGGACCAGGGGGCAACGTAACCGGGTAACCACAGGTTGTTTTATCCACGTGCTCCTTGCGGGGTGCCATTTCTCGAGCAGCGCGCAACTCTACTGGTCTTGCTGGCCTTACCTAAGCCCTTGCTAAGCCTTGCTCATATCGGCTCCCCTTCTCTGATTCCGAACCTACGCTTGAGCTGGAGGCAATAGCTGAAGATATAATTCTTCTAGTTGACTCCGGGGCGGTTTCGCCCCTCCCGATTCCTTCCTGGCCGTGCCACATCAAAGTCAACATGGCTTTACCAAAGAGAATTATCAAGGAGACAGAGCGCCTGATGGCCGAACCGTATGTGCCCCATCACCTACGATACGGAGCTGTTTTCCCCAGCGCCTAACGTTTGCATGAACTGATACCGGTACATAACAGAGTTCCTGGAATCAGTGCGGTCCCTCATGAGGACAACCTCAGATACTTTGACGTATCGATCCACGGGCCAACTCAGTCACCGTACGAAGGCAGGTCTAGAAAATGGACCCTTAAGTGCGCGTTTCTGGCGACTAACGAAAACTTGTTTTGACTCAGGCGGTATCTTCAAACTCGAACTCTTTCTTCCTGACGACTACCCTATGACTCCTCCCAAAATCCGCTTCCTCACAAAGATCTATCACCCCAATATCGACAAACTGGGTCGTATTTGCCTTGATGTTCTTAAGAGTAAGTTGGAGTTCAAGACTAGCAGAACCATTAAGCTTACTAGCCGAACTATCTATAGGTAACTGGTCCCCCGCCCTCCAGATCCGGACAATTTTGCTCTCAATTCAAGCCCTTCTGGGCGCACCAAATCCAGATGATCCCCTAGCCAATGATGTAGCGCAGAGATGGAAGGAAGATGAGCCTGCAGCAATCCGGACGGCAATGGAATGGACTCGTACACACGCAGTTGCATAAATAAGAATTGGACAGGCGCTGGATCCAAGTAGCGGTTCTGATCTGGGCATAAGGCCTTGTCCGATAGAAGGGAGTTCTTTTTTCTTAGTGATCCTGCGAATCTTTATCCTCGCCTCTCTTACCCACCATGGGAATATCGATGGCTTAAGCAAATAGATTGTTCCGAATCTCGTATCGTTTCGTGCTGGCATTCGCCTGATAGCCCTTATTGAGTTGGTCGGATGGTCTCCTGATGTTGAGCATCAACACGTGATTACCATGTATTTGCGTACTGAGTTTGCTTCATACGATATCTGGACACAGAAACAACACGTACAACACTCAACCTTGTTAACACCCAACGTTCATTGTCTTTCCAGAGCACACTCAGTGTGTTAATGTTTCCTAGCCGCGACGGGGAGTTCCCGCATACTCTCACCCTTGACGGGAAGAGGAGATCGTGGGAACAGGACGAGAAAATCCTTCCAACGATTCATGGCACAGAAGCTATGAGCGAATTTGGTGATGCCAACAGTAGTTTAACCCATCCTCGCCCAACAAACTCTGCACATGAGACTGGCCCTACTGATTATTCTGAGGATATGGCGTGCGGACCTGTTCTGAGCCTCGAGGCGCCGGCTGAGCTTGAGGCGGCGAGTGTCAACAGGCTGTCTTCGGACTTTATCATGCCTATTGAAAGTGTTGTGTCTGTGTGGGGAAGCCATGCTCATTGTTGGCTTGTCGCTGACTTGTCGCTGACCGGTCGTCTACAATCTAGAGCGCGGCTTGCTCCTGTGCCTGAGGAAACCATCACAACAAAAACCGCTAGACTACCTCTTTGGCAAAAAATGGAAAACAAAGTCGCGATTTCGAGGGTTAAGAAGGCCAAAGAGCGCTTACAATATAGGAAGATGAAAGGTTCTAGCGAGGAGGTAGATGGGGAGGAGGTTAGAGGTGAAGGATTTGTTGATCAAGAGGTAAGCTGGGGCTCACTACTACCCCTACCTAGTGTGAAAAGTGTTCTGGCTTCATTCCTAAGTGGAATTGTTCGCGTTAATCCCATTGATGTCTAACCCGACATTCGCAGATCTGGAAACTCCGCGAGGAACTTGGGGCATACGCTACCACATATGGCGTGTACGACTCCCACCCCCCTCACCCGAATCACCATCAAACCTGGTTCTCTAAAAACCTCCGTTGTACCGTGTGTACTGAAAACTGCGGCATCTGCGGTGTTGCATGCTGTAAATGGAGCCAAGCGAAGACTACAGAGCGCGAGGCGTACCTCGCGTCTGAAGAGATGGTAACCGCCACGAGGACCATCCAGCGAATCGAGGTCTATCTTCACACAGGCTTCGACCTACCGAGCTTCCTGAGATGTACCGAATGCAGAATACTTGTCTGTCCAAGCTGCTGCGGTCTATGTCCGGTAGTAATGTGTCAGGATCTTAGGTGCAACGTAGGTATATCCTCTTCTCTTCGTAAAGCTTTTGCTTACTCTATCGAAGAAATGCACTGAGGACCCATGGCGAAGATGCGAGTATCACGATGAAACTGACGAATAGAAAATCCCGAAGAGAACATGGCATTTTCTCGCAGAGCCACAGTGAACGGTTCCTGCCCAGATGTGAAGGAGAGAACTGGATATCAATAGTGGGTTGAGGTCAGGATTTGCTTGGAGGTTTCGTTTGCAGTGTTGCGAAGCACTCTTTTCTATTGTGCTTTACGAGCAGACAGATAAGGGCGTCTGGCTAACATAAAAGACCTACAAAATACTCTCGAGCTTGCATGTAGACTAAAACTTCGCGACCAGCTATCATGGAATAGTCGGCGTAAAAACGCAACCCTACGCTTTCTCACCAACTCCCTTGTTATAACGTTGTTGTCATATTTGCTAAAGTTGCACTACTACCCAGCCTCACTTTAGGGTCCGTAAATACATTTTAACCATGATTTTCCGCTGTAGAAGCAGACAGGCGAACCCGGGTAGAAGTTGGGTTGCTGTGTAACTTCCTGAACATGCTCGCCACGCCCTTGGCAGGGCAGTAGTTTCTGGTCAGCGCTGGGCTTGATGGGAGGGTGGTTTCCAGTTGAGACTGCCGGCGTCTTCTTGCGTGGGGGTTTGGGGATGTTTTTCATCATTTGCCCTAGCGGCCTGCCCTAAAAGGACTGCACTCTATTATCACGTGATTCGCTTGGGTCGATAACCCCACGAAAGCCAACCTCAGATTGACGACTACGACGACAATCTCAACATCAGCGTACGCATTCCACAGCCACTAAAATGCGTACCTACGACGATAGTTTCAGCGGCCAGAAGATCTACCCTGGGAAGGTTCGCTTCCTTCCCGTCCCCCGCGATGTTGGCAGACAACGATATCTTCAAGTGCTTAGGATGATGCTGATATATATACTTCATTTAAATAAAGGGAAAACTTTATGTCCGTGGGGACAGCAAGACCTTTCGCTTCCAGAATGGCAAGAGTGAGAGCTTAGCTCTGCAGAGGAAAAACCCGAGACGGATCGCATGGACCGTCCTCTTCCGGCGACAACATAAGAAGGGTATCTCCGAGGTGAGTGCTAGTTCTTTGTGGGAAGGGTTGGAGATACAATCAGCTTTTTAGATAGTACTACGAAGGATCTCGTTTGATGCACAGATACCTGTTAACATGTACTAATTCAATTATCTTTTTATAAATAGGAAGTGGCCAAGAAACGCACTCGCCGCACTGTAAAGCATCAACGAGCCATTGTGGGTGCCTCCCTCGACGTTATCAAAGAGCGCCGTTCGCAGCGTCCCGAAGCCCGTGCTGCGGCTCGTCAGGCCGCCATCAAGCAAGGCAAAGAGAAGAAGGCCGCAGAAGAGAGCAAAAAGAAGTTGGAAAAGGCAAAGTCGGCAGCAGGCGCTGCGAGAGGCCAGACGGGAAAAATCCAGAGCAAACAAGGGGCGAAAGGCGCACCAACCAAGGTTAGCGCTCGGAGTCGTTAGGTTACTTGGGGTGGTTTTCACTTGTGGGGGATGGAGTCGGGGGTGGACCGATGAGGCCTTTCTTTGCTGTTCTCTAAATCTGGGAAATAGGGAGGACTGTTACATGTGGATGATGGGGCCCAATGGCAAAAATTGGGAAGTGACGGCAAGGCATAATGTCTATCGGGTTCCCGTCACGACAAAGCAAATGCCGTCCTGGATCCCTTGACGTGATTGCAACAGCGTACTAGGACCGCAAGAAACATACACCTACTACCAGTAGGATTTTTCTAGACTTAGAGCCATGTCCGTACGGCTTCCTCGTGCACTAGCGACTAAACCCGCGATTTCTCTAGCTAGTGCGGCGCGCCCCTGCAATCTTTGAGAAGCGTAAAAATGTACGAACCGCTATTACTTTGTAACCACGCAAACCAGACCCAGACCGCTTTCCACCACGGCCCTAGTATATACGGAGGAGGACTGGTGGCAACTCCACAGGGAATAGACGCACAATCGAAAAGAAATGGCTGCGATGAAATGAATGACCCGAATCCAAACCGCACAGTTGCAACTACGGAATGCTTGTTTGTGTGTATGTACTGTACTGTGCCTCCAGAGTATGCGCTTGCACAGTAAAAAACCCTACGCGTCATGTATCCATGATCTGCCCTGACAACCCCGCAACTCGATTCAGATGTCTGTCAGACTTGCAACGGTTGAGTCTGTCCCAACAAGACCGCCGGCCGCATCATCTATCAAGCACCCGCACCACTAGACAGGGCCAATTCTCCACGGCGGCCTAGGAGAAGCGGAAGCAGAACCCAGACTCAGAGACGGAAACACCAACGCGCATTCCCATTAACGCTGAAAATAATGAGCGGCCTGAAACCAGGCAATAAGGTCCCTGAGGGCGTAACCTTCAAGTGTGTTTCCCCCCCAACCCATCAACCCCACTCCCTGTTCCCCTCCACCATCACTAACACACGCATACAAAAAAGCTACATCCCTCGGACCGCTGAAAACGCCGCCCTCACAGCCTGCAGCTCCTCCCAAACCTACAACGCCACCGAAGCCTTTGCTAGCAAGAAAGTAGTCCTCGTCTCCACCGCAGGGGCCTTTACTCCGGGTTGCACTCAACGCCGTATGTAGCAGCCCCTCCCCCTTCCTCCACCTCCCAAAAAAAATCTTTTGTTTTTCATGTAGTTAGTTATAGGTGTGCAATGCAACGCATGCTAGCAACAGGCCACATTTTGGTTGAGCTAGTTGCACGCCACTAGTTGCGCCAAGAGGATGATGGGTGATGGTAGAGGTAGGGAAAACCATGGGCACGACTTTAGGCCAAAGTTTGGTCGACTCGAGCCTAGCATCGCTCTCGCGTTGCTAAACAGGTACATGTACTTGTACATGTACCCTCAGGACAGTTCGGAAAAACATTTAGGGCTGCCGCCTTAGGCTTAAACTTCGTCCGCACCTCATCCGCACCTCCATGCGCACTTCATCCACACTTCATCCACTTCATCCTGCTCGTCTTGTCGAATTTCGCTAGTTGATGCACTAAATATTTCATGCAGTGTCCACATTCCGTAATCTGTGGATCCACAGATTCTACACCTCCGGATAGAACGATTGTTCTTCCTCCGTCGCCGCCAGCGTCAGACCAGAAGCTGTCACCTGCAGTTGCCACGGTTGTTCGCCTTTTGCGGTCGCATCGCGACGGTACACTCGATTTGGGCCCCTGGATTAAACTTCGATTGTTGTTGGCAGAGCACACGAAGGTCTGGCAGCTGTTGGAAAAGGACAACGGTCTTGGTAGCTACGTGGAGGACAAAGTTCGGTATGGACTAGGAACCCTCTGACTCAAACCCTAGCGATGGGTATTACTGTTGCCAACTACTCTATAGTTACGATTTTGATCCGGATAATAAAGAGTTCATTATCCGCATGCCAACGCCGACCCATGAATTACTTATCGGAAACGTCGAATATGACATAGAAGCACAATTTCAGGATGTAGCTAGTGGTCGGGGACCAAACGCAGAGAAGGCGAAAACAATCATATGTCACCGTGGAACCGACATTGTTCTCGGAGACGAACCGGGGAGACCTGATGATAACAGCGACTGGGACTTGAAGATAAACGCCAAGTACCCTAAGAGAACTCCCGATACTGCATTTGGGCCTGCAACAGTGTTATATCCTACAGTTGTTCTAGAGATATCTTATTCACAAAAGCGAAAGGATCTTCGTCACATCGCTGACGATTATATTATTGGCTCTGGAGGTAGTATTGGTGTTGTAATCGGCCTGGACGTGGAATATCGCAAGAAAACCTCCAAGCATATATCGTCAAAGATGGCTACAGTGTCAGTGTGGCGCCGTAAGATGTGGATGGGTGAAGATGGTATGAGGCATTTGGAGGCTGAGGAGGTCGTCTCAGAAGTATGGCCCTCTCGATTTTTTTCACACCTTCGACTCGATACTGTACTTACTCAAGTTTATTGTTCTGATTTGAGAAATAGGACATGTTTCGTACTGACAATGGAGAGGCCGCCCCGGGAGCACTCATGCTAAAGCTCTCAGACTTTTTTCTACCTGACGCAACCTCACCTTCCGACCAATCCGTATCCATCTCCATCCCCTACAGTAGGCTCACAACTTACCTCAACCTCGCCCAAGAGAGGCAAATCCTCCTCGATAACAAAAGTGGACCCAAACTTCTTGGGACGAAACAAGAACGGCAAAGTACTATTGGACATAAACGTAAGTGATCTCCAGCCGAAGAATTCGATTCTGCAGACGATGCGCAAGCGGAGGAGCGGATTAGCCGGAGAGCGGAACGTGAAGAAAACGAGGACGGAAGTTTGGTCAGACGGAGAGGGCAAGAGTAGCCAGGACAAGAGGGGAAGGGGTGGTAGCAAAGGATTGCGAGGACATAACTACTAATTAAGAATGGGGGTGAAAGGCGAAGAGGGGCAGAATTATCGTCACCCATTTGACTTGCTCAACCCGCGATAAACTAGACCTTAATAATGCTTCCACACGGGCTTGAGGAATATCCGTAAAACGTGCTGACTAGAAATATTACTATCAATCAATCTTAGATCCTCACACCATATGTGTTGCATTGTGCCTAGCTGCCAGCCGTCGGTCGTTGGCTGCAGGATTCGCAGCCAAGTATGGTGAGACCGCCTAGAGAAATAGAGCAGTTACCAATAGAATTGCTTGCTCCTATAAAGAAAGGAGCACGTTCTGATACCCATTGGAGATTTTTTGCCCATCTTGGATAGGCAAAAAATCTTCATCCAAATTGTCCATGATTGCTCACCCAGCTAGAGTAGCGTCATCTGGGTAAGTTAGTTAGTTGTGGGGTGAATGCAGGGCACATAGTTGTTGTTGTCTTGTACTGCCAAATTTTTGGCCGAGCCAGTAGTTGCACCACTAGTCGCATCACAAGAGGCTTTTTTTTTTTTTTTTTTTTTTTTTTTTATTTTTTTTTTTTTGTTTGTTTGTTTGTAGGGAGAGTTGGTCTTTAGGCCAAATTTTAGGGTTGAGCCCCGCCGTATGGGTTGGTTGGTTGTGTGTGGTTGTGGTTGGGGGGGATAAAGGGAGGGCGACTTTTTTTTTTTTTTTATAAGTTAGGCCAAAAGTTTGGTTGGTTGACTTCGAGCCTAGCAACCATTCAAAGGCCCAAGTCACCAGGAGACTCCTTAACCGATCTTCTTCTTCTTCTTCTTCTTCTTCTTCTTGAGTGGTTTCGCAGATGGATCACCTAAAATCAGACGGATGTGTTGGGTCCTTGCTGAGTTTGACCGTCAAAGTTGCAGAGAAAAAAATTTAAAAAAAAAAAAAAAAAAAAAAATTCATCATCATCATCATCATCTGAGTTCAATTTTCCATGGTAGCAGGAGAGCTACTTTTACTTAGTGTATATATATATATATCGCTTTCAATGCTTTTTTTTTTTTTTTTGTTACTTGATACTAATACAATATCATCACTAGTTTTCCAAAGAAGCTTAATATAATATCAACAACGTACAGCAGTATCATTCGGGCCGCAGTTCCTGTGACTGCTAGCATCTGGTTGAAGAGTTTTCATGAAAAAGCAACATGAGGTCATGGTCCTTATAGGCAGCTATTCGGTGAGCTCCTGTGGGCGGAATCTGCATGGTCGTTGCCGAAATGTCTTGATATTCGAACCAGCTCTTAGCTTCCCGGTAGTGTTCCAAGTGGTTGGGCGTGTATATCGGGTTGGATAGGGACAAACTGTGCGGGGTTATCTGTCTTTACTTGCAGCAGTCTTCGAATGAGTGGGAAGAAGGGAATGGTCTAGTCAAGGAGCTCTCAGCTCTCATAGCTGAACTTAACATGAACAATCTTGGCGCAAACAAAGACTCTGACGATGACCCTAGTGTGTTATTGGGGACCGGAATATTAGCATCAGGCGCTATGTTATATTCGACAATCGCTTAGTTCTAGCTGAAAAAAAAAAACTAAAATTGGATGCTCTAAGTCCAGAGGATTTGCCGATGCAAATTCTCGACAATATTGAAGAACTAGTGAAACTTCAGGTCCAAGATTAGGAAATAGATCTAGCGAAGACAAGGACAATCACATTCGGCGATTGGTATGGAAGGCAAAAGGATAGGGGAATTGCAGTTAATATGAATGATGTATAGTTAGGCTAGTGTAGATAGAGAGACTGGAGTTACACTGGCCTAATCAAACATCACAGATAAATTGATAGTACTGATGCAAAATTCAAAGAACAAAAATTATTAGCTGCGTTCGGACTCGGGTTTGACAATGTACAGTCTCAATAACATTGAGTACTATTCACTAACGTAGTGAACCCTGGGCTTCTGTTTTTTATGGCCAACCCCAAGGTATAGTGAGAGATGGGATTGAAAAAAAGTAGAGTCTCTTTCTTGAAGAATGCATATTCTGCTATAGAGCGCGATACAGGTACCTTGGATGAGGAGTGGTTACATGGAGATCAGTGCCAAAGCAGAATGCAGCTCTCTCACTCGTCCGTGTGGGAAAAAAAAAAAAAGGTCTGGCATTATAAAAGGAGAGCACAAAGCAAATACTAAACGCACCGGCGCCTAGCTACGCAACCGTAACCCGAATGATGGCATCCTCTAGAGTCTTTACAGCCCTAACAAGCTCCACTGGATAGTCGAGGGCTTCTGCAAAGTCAAACGTGCGGCCGAACCTAAGATCCGTAATCTTATCGGCGATTTTGGCAAAACTGATCTGCTCGTCTGTAACGTCGCTCGGAAGGTAGCCCCAGTCGTCATGGTCGATCTTTTGACGCTCTTCAAGATATTGGTTTTCAGGATAAAAGTCGTATATAACGTAGACTCCATTAGCAGCACCACTCCTCCCAAATCTTATCACAGCATGGAAGTGCGTGGGAAACCAAGGTCCCTTGGTGGCATCTGCATAGCTCCTCAGGTCATCAGGATTATTACCCCAGAATTCAAGTTCCCCGATCTGGTGAAATACGAAGCCCGCATAGTCTGAGTCGTCGGAATCGTTAGATCTAGAACTCTCCTCCGAAAAGTTAGCCTTGCGGCTCCGGGGGGGTATCCTTGGTTGGACGTTGGTGTTGACGCCGAGAACGTTCATGGAAACAAGTTCACGGTCGGTCTTGGGGTCTTGTTGATCCGGTAGTAGTCCATACGCTCCTGGAACGATGCGATATATTCCGCCAGCCCGATCCCTTCCAACAGGGAGCCAGGGGACCATGCTTCGTTCCAGGATATTCACAAGCTTCCCCCGAGCGATATTATTATTGAAATTCATCGTCGCAAGCATTTCCGCCAGCTCTTCGGGCGAGATGTTAGTCATTTCCCGCTCCTCCAGCCGCTTGTCCGCCCTCGTCGACGACCACTTGCAGAAGGCCATGCGATCCGCCTCATCAGGCCACCTTCTATGGATGGCCTCTTCAAACTCTCGCCATGCCCCGGGCCCTCCTGCCTTCTCGTTCCAGAAGGCCAAAAACTCTGCGTCGGTAGGCATGATGAATGGTACGCAAGGGAATGCAAAGGCTGGGCGGTTTGTGCGGCATTGCTGAAATATAGGATGTGGTGAGAGACGAGCGCGTAGGAAATTCAACAGTGGGCTAATGTCGCGCGCTCGAGTTGACGTAGAGGGATAGGCAGGCCCTCATCAAGTCTGCCCCCAGTTTACGATCTGAGAAAGAGTTTAGTAAATAGTATCTCAGCAAGCTATCCTATATCCATCTCTTTTAATCTAGAAGTTGCCATACATTTGTACTTCCCAGACCGCAAACCGGGAAACAGCGTCACCTCAGCGATGGGAAAAATATAAAACAAAATAAAAAAGGCCAAACTGCGGCGTACTCACGTCCAGTTGTTGCTGCTCCAAACGGGGTGAGCTGGGTGGACATACCCGGAGAGTTGGAGGAGAGGGGGGGGAATGTTCGGACTGATTTATGTTTGGTGTGTTTAAAAAAGGCCTCGAGCGTGGAGACTTGTTTTTGGCAAAATTTGTAGGAGCCCCGCTCGCCCGCCCTTGCTAAAATGGCTAGATGGGTGTTTTTTTTTTTATAAATTATGGAGGTACCGCCTTTTGGTTATGGGGAGATTTATTAGCTAAACCGGGTACCCATCCACGACCCCCCCCCCCACCGGGCAGGTCTGAGTCGAATTGCTGGTTTGACGGAAGCACTACCGAGAAGATCGCTCGATTAAGGAGAGATAAAAGGGAAAATCGATTGGCCATGCATCCACTCTACACTGCATAGTCGTAACTCTCCAACGGCAACACAATATCCCACTCCCAACCCTCCCCTAGTGCATCCTCACCCACAAACTTCCCACCTTGCTACCCGCCCAACCACACTCCCCGCGTCCCTCACAATACACAGCCTCCCCTCCCCCTTGCCGCCACCACTACTACTACCTAGCACCTTCCCAAGCAACAAACACCCAATCCCAACTCCCCTCCCCTCGCCCAAGTTATAATTCCCACTAGTCACAAACCCAATCAGATCTAGCTCTGGCGGGGCAGGCGGGTACTCCTTATCCCCAGCGCGAGGGGGCGGGGTCAGTATGGATGTCGCAAGCGCGCGGAGGGGATGCACCGCCACACCACTAGTATCGCCACTACCCTTCCTGTTCAAGCCTTTGGATTTGGGCGTTTTTGTTTCCCCCGGAACGAGGGCAAGCCATCTCTTCCTAAGCTCCTGGTCCGTGGTTGGGAGGCGGTAGATTCGGGCGCAGTCGGCGGGGCTGCCGCGGGTTAGGAGGGTTAGCTTTATGGTTAGGAGGGTTGGGGACGCTGGAGGGGGTTTGGCTGGGGGGTTTTTGGCGGGGGGGAGAGCGAGGTAGCGGGTGGAGAGCGGGGGGGGAGCATGGGATATGGAAAGAGGGGGAAGAAGGGTTATGGCCGGAGGCGCTTGGTCTTGGGGGGCAGGTAAAGTCTTTCCGTATGATGTAGGTGCCAGTTTCAGTGGTAGTTCCTGTTCTCCCTCTCTCCTAGCTGCTTGCTTGCCACCCTTGGAATCAGGAGATTGGCCCTCTGCTCCGAACGGTTGCACCAGTCTCTCCCAGTCACAGCTCCAACCAATCCCTATCTCGCCTCTCGCTCCTTTGTTTATTGGAACACTCTCCCACTCAATCCGCCTCCCCTTCGGCCTCCTTGCCCACTCTTCTCTCCGTTTCTCCCTCTCCATTCCCTCCCATTCCCACCCTGCGCGGGTTCCAGGGTAGTCACCAGGAAACCAAGGAGTCCCCGACTCAAAAGCTGTTTGTCTGATTTCTTGAAGCCCGCCAAACCTAGGATTCCCGCCGGAGGATAGCGGGTAGTGTACGAGGGAGTACCATACTGGTAGCACGCATTTCCAAGGTAGGAGTAGTGTCCATTTACCCTGGCCGCTCGCAGCTCCACGTATGGGGACGGTTGGCCGCCGTGAAGCTAAAAGAAGAATGGGGATCTGGGGATCCGAAGGGAGTGGACTAGGGTAGGCTCCGGGCGCGGCCAAACCTTTACGACGATTGATGTTCTTCTGACTTGCGAGTTTCCTACCCGCTTCTAATCTGCGGTTGCGGTCAAAGATAGCTGGTGAGGATTGGGTGCGATCAGGGGGCCAGTTTGAGAGAATGTTTAGCAAGTCCTCTTCCGCTTGTGTTTGGTTGGCCGCACATGGCTGTTTAATAGTTCGCGGAGGATGGTGGAGTCGAGGGTCAGTTATGTTGAAGCCGAGCAATGCGTTTGCAGGAAGGCCGGCTGGATTGGTGAGAGAAATGAGGGAGCTCCAAACTTGACTTGGGCCTTGGAGGGCCTCACCATTCCCCTGGGTGTCAACTGGCTTCAATACCCCAAGGAGGGCCTCTGTGGACCCAGGCCCCGTAATCTCGATACTGCCGATTTCAAAACGAAGATCCTCAACCATAACTAGTGGTCGCTGCATCTTTGCCACGGTGACAACCGCATTCCACAGTTGTAGAAACGCAGATGGATGAACTCGGATAAAGACTTTTCTCCCGGGTGGCCTTAAATTTTTCTGCTTCCTCACAGCTCCTTCTGTCCCCGCATCTGGCATTTCCGCGTCCTTCGATATTTCACCGGGAACACACCACACAACTAGAACTGGTGCAATGGGTTTGGTGGGCCATTCTCCTTTTTCAAACAACCAACCCTCCCAGCTTCTCTTCCCAGCCTTCCACTTCTCTCTCATCTTCGAGTTGGCGACCCCTCCACTAGCAATTCCTTCAACATCTAGCCCAAGCGCCTTCAAAAGTCCTTCGATAGACGCATCTACCCCTTCCAAGCCAATTGTAGACATGTAACTCATATCCCACGCTATAGCTCCTCTTAACCCAGAAGCGCGGTGAGTTGGTCTGTAGCACTTTTCCGTGGGCGTGATGGGTATAGCAAACCTCCACAGAGGAGATTTCGGAGGGGTCATGTGTGCTCGTTTTGAATGGAAAATATGTGTAGGAAGCCAGGTCTTGTTGACCTGACGTTTTCGAAACTTCGCTTCGGGTCTGGGAGGATTGGAAAGCACATTCTGGGGTGCCTTTTTGGCTTTAGCAGGTCGTGGTTTGACCTGACTACGTTCTTCTTGGGCCGGCTTTGCGTCCTTGGAGGCCTTTTTCCGAGCCTTGGCGCGTTTTGCTAGCCCATGAAGCCGCTTTGCTGTTTCAAGGCGGAGTCGCATATGCGATGAGGGCACACGTCGGCGTGCAGTTACGGTGGGGGTATTATCTTCTACCATCTATCGCGGACGATCATTAGCGCTGTCCAGGACTAGTTCATTGGGCCATTCAATGGAGAGCCACAAACCTCCTTCTCCGCCCTCGCCCGCAGCCTCTTTGGTACGGCCTTCACATTGTGGCTAGCTGCCCGCCGCCGCATATCCCTCGGGACCTGCTGGAAAGCCCGTCTTGTCGAGCCCTTTCTGTGTCAACCACAAATTAGCATTCATACGCCCACGATGAATCATGGGAAACATACCTCGCCCTCGCCATCCCCTCCTCTAGTGCCCGTATTTCAAATTCCCTGGCCTGCATGAATGCATTGACGTCAAGCTTTCCCGATTTTAGCGCCTTGTCCGAGGACTGGGTGGCGATCCCACGCGCATCAAGGATTTTGGCGCGTTTGCGTTGTCTAGCATTGCTTGGAGTTTCGCCAGACCCGTTGCCCGGGGATTGTTTCCGCTTCAAGGACTTGGTTTTTAGATCAGGGTGATTGGGAGCTCCCCCGAGCTTCCCACTCTTGGTCGTATCCATTCCTTATTCCCTGAAGAAGGGGCTGGGTTGAACTTCTTGGACAAGGTCGTGGAGGTTGGATGTCCAACGTCGATACGCTTAGGTAAGCTCACTGTGGAGATATGTTTTTCCGTTCCGTATAACACCAATGGGATGCCATTTCTAGGAAAGCAATCACTGAGCTTTATTGGGCTTTTATGCCTCAAAAGGGAATCTCGACTTGAGTAGTCTTGTGTGATTCGTTGAAGGTGAAGTCGATTGGTCGGGTTTGCAGGTCCCCAAATGACAGAACCGACAAAACCCCCACAACTCCTCCCACAACTTCCCCCACCAAACATGGAGCTTTACAGGCTGGGGTCCCCCTCTGTACCCCCTCCACTCCGTATCAAGCCGCTTACGTAGTACAAAGAGTAGAAAGAGTACAAGAAAGTACGAAATATACGAAATACTCATGGGAAGCCGCCAAGAGGACGGCAGGTGAGGCATTGAAAGGGCTTGTATTGAGAACACGCAAGAGACACGATCGGACCAATGCTCGCAAGCCGTGATGTGCGTGCCAACCGGACCCGATCAGTAATCGCCAAAGCTTCCGGTTCGCATACTTTGTACATATTGCGGAGCAGGTGTGCATATATGTACTGTACATGTACATGCACTTGTACAGAGAGAGGGAACTATGTTTTCTAGTGGATGATTGAAGGGTCTGCTTTATCTGCTCACACGTCGTACACCCGCTAACATGTTTAAGTAATAAACAGCGTGAGTACAATGTATACAGTACATATTGCGAGCGACAAAGATTGGCGAGCCTGGTCTGTGCAAGCGATATCAGGCACTCGTACAAAAATACCCGTACATGTACCTGTATTCTGTGTATGTGTATGTATGTGTATGTATGTGTGCATGTATGTGTGTATCTATGTGTGCGGACAAGTGCAGAGTACAAAGTACACAACAAGGGACGGGTTCCCGGGATGGCTTCTTGCTTGTTGCTCCTTGCTTTGTTGCTCCTTGCTTCGTTCTCCTTGCTCCTTGCTTTCTTGCTTCTTGCACTCTCTGCGACTTTGCATGCAGCACGGAGCCCTTCCACCACCCGTCCCCAACCTGCATCTCTTCACACTTGCTTGCCGTGCGCCTCCCCCCTCTCCCCCTCTCCCCCTCTCTCTCCCCCTTCCCCTCTCCCTCTCTCTTTGCATTCACATATCATCGTCCTCCTGCACGCCCACAAGAACAAATTTGCGTGCGAGTGATTCGCCGTGCCCCCGGTGCAAAAGGGTCGACGGGACGACTGACCATCCTCCCGCACACAACCGGTGTGGCATCCAAAAACGTCGTGACGCGCAAACTTCGTGCTGGCTTCGTGCTAACTTTGTGCTAACTTCGTGCTGCCGGCTAAATGATATGTCGCCCACTTGGGCCTCTTTGGGACTCGCAAACTGCTCTGTACAACACTCTGTGCTTACTCCGTGCTTCCCAAGGTTGCCCCTTCGCCCCTCCGATGGATGCTGCCTATCCGAAAACCCAGTTCTGCCGCCCTATTTGCCACTGGTGGAATGTGGCTTTGAGTTTCCTGGGAAAGGAACCCGGCTGAGAATCTCGCGTCTGTTGTGCAGATTCTCCCTAGTCTAGTCGCCCCCAAGTCTTCTGCCGGTGATTTACTCTTTCGTGATCGAGGGCACGATATCGCGGGCTGTTGTCGATACTCCTCAGTGTGTGCATGCGGACGTTTAAAACTCGGCGATGATCGCTATGGCGACCATGCTAACTCCACGCTTCCCACTTTGTCTTTTGCGGCTTCCCCCCCTCACTGTAGTCTGCTCGCTCTCGCCTTACACTCCGCTCGTGCACTCCAACTCACGCAGCGCCAGGATTTGACAGGATGGGGATTGTATATGCTCTCTTTTACCGTCGCCCTACGCATACCGGCGCGCCACGGTCCCCCGGCCAGAAGTCCCTTGAGCAGTCCACAAAATCTGGTGCAACAAGCATATCTGGAATCCCTAATGCATTGTCTTTTGATAGAATTATTGCGGGCGGTACCTGCCCAGTGAGTCACGTCTACTATGTCGCCATCTATCCCATAACTGAAGCTCTAGTTGATACTGACGTATAACTACTATCTATAGCCTTGCACCACTCGAGAGTTTATGAACTACCTGAAATATGTTGAATTTGCGGCCGAGAATTTGCAGTTTTTCCTTTGGTACACTGACTACAAGAAGCGGTTCGAGCAGCTGGACTCTAATTCCAAACTTCTTGCACCGGAATGGACAGCTACCCAGATTGATGCCGAAATCATGCTTGCCCAATTCAAGACCACAACTGGGACCAGTAACCGCGAATCCACAATTTTCCGGGGTACTATGTTCGACCCGGAAGAGAAAGCTGTGAGCAGTGAGCCGGCTGTCAGTCCGTTTGCAACTCCTGATGGATCTCTAGCTAGCGATTCTGCTAGCAACTTCAGAGGCACTAGTAATGAAACCAGTTGGGAATTCGGTGGGGGCGATTTAGGAACGGATTCTGCTCGAAACTATGCTAAAACTGCGGCTAGTGCTTTCGAAAACGCCAGGCTGAATTGGCAACCGTGTACGTTGTAATATGTTACGCATCTACTTATAACTCTGCTAATAAAGCTCTCTAGTTACCGTTCAGCCATTTCGCGACGAAATCGCCCGCATCATTGCTACTTATATTGCTAAAGGGGCCCCTCGCGAGCTCAATATTTCGGCTCGTGAGCGCGCATTAGTGCTTCACGCCCTCAGAAATACTACACACCCATCTGCTTTCCGTACCGCTGCTTCAGCCGTTGAATGCTCCCTTCGACAACAATCACATCCAAACTTTATCCGTTGGACCATTTACAATGGCAACCCTGCCCGTGTGGCTTTTGCACATTCGTTGGGAATTGGGTTTATGGCTTCCGGACTTGTCCTCGCTTCTATTCTCACTATAAGCCATGTCGGGCCTGGGTGGAGAGCGTTCGCTGCTGTATTATGGTTCCTTGGTACGGCAACGCTGTTTGCTGCGCGGAAGGGCATGTGCGTCGTAAGTATATCCCCCTTTTACTCTATGCCTCTCTAACTTATATTTACAGATTCTCCACGGCCTGCACCGTCGCCAAGTGCCACCGTGGGAGCTATTTGCCGAAGACAAAGAGTCAGCATATGAGTTTCGGAAAACGTCTAGTGAAAGTATGAGCAGCACCAACAGCTTCGGGAATGAGCCGTGGGTTCCTCGATACGATAACCGCAGCTTGATCTGTAGGATCTTTGATTCCGAGGTCTGGATTCAAGAGCCTGCGCTCCGTCAAATCCAAGACATAATCTTTGCCCAATCACTTGTTCTCGGTTTCGTGGTTGCATCACTCCTTGTCATAATCTTTGTTGTGATTCCCTCTGGCAACAAGTTCTGAGCTTACGTGTGCTGAAACGTGGAATCTCCGGCTCTCTCTATCTATAGTGTTCCTCCCGTGAGATCGCGTGTTGCGAATACTCCTACAGCGTATACGTTATCCCCTCCTCTTTTCTTTTGATATAGTACATGGCGTCAACGGATGGCGGAAGGATGGAAAGGCGGACGGCGTAACTGGGAATGAAATCTCGGAGCGAAAGCACTGTGATACGTTTTCTTTCTGCATTTGTGCTCGGGCGGTGATTTGTTGGGGTACGATTGATGGGCAATCATTGTCGTGGGGGCGCTAAGCTACTGTGTCACTCCTTTAGGTTTTGGGTAGGGCCTTGAAGGTCATTTGTGTTATAATCAATTTATTAAGCAATTCGAGTGCTAGGGTTTTGTCGGGGGGGGGGTTGTATTCGATGCGAGGGGGCAAGGCTTGACAATCCTTTTTAATATCCGGCCACTCCCACGACAAGCCTTCATTTCGACGCCATATCCCCCCTCTCCATGACCCTATGCCAGTGATAACGCCAATAGCCCTGGGAATTATGGCCTGAAACCCCTGGGGCATCCCTAAAGCGGCCTCTACCGAGCGTCCGAGGGGTAGCACAATGCCGCTTTTGAACGTCACCGCTAGTTAAAGACCATAAGACGCCCAAACGCCCAACGCATCGAAACTGCCCCTCAGCCACCGCAGCCCGAACTCGGAGGCGAACAGCTAGATATTGAGACGGTTTTGGTCAGGCGAAAGTCGTTGGCTAGGGTTTCTAAGGCATGTGGCGTTTGGACTTCGATAGATGATCGGGTTGCAGTTTGAGCGCGATAAGGGTGTGAGAAATTCTGGCTGGGAGAGAACCATCGCTGACCGTCTCGAGCAAAACAGACTTTTCTGATATTAGCCACCGCTCTTTGCTTTGGTGCCGGGGGAGGTCTTGAGTAAGTGAGTTGGTCCGCGAGGGACATCTTTCTCAATCCTCACACGGCCTCTGTATATGTATGGCGGCTCAAGTTTTTTTTTTCATCTCCACAAGTTTTCATCACCCCACCATCACCAACAGAAAACCCAACACCCACGGAAGGGAAAAAAAAGGGGAATAAAAAAAATGGGCGATAAAAAACTAGCCGACTTACTGAACCCTATGGAGGCCAAACCTTCCATCTCCGAGCTCATCTCCAAATACCGCCCCGACATGTCCTACTATGAGGGCCTCTACAAGAGACTCCATACCAATCCCGAGCTCTCACGGCAGGAAAGCTCAACTGCTTACTCCGTAACATCCTACCTTCGTGCCCTAGGATACCTCGAAATACGCACCAACATCGGTGGCCATGGCGTAGTTGGGATCCTGCGTAACGGCATCGGGAAAACCGTCCTCCTCCGCGCAGAACTCGACGCCCTACCGCTCGAGGAGCAAACCGGCCTCCAATTCGCCAGCCAAGCGCGCATGGTAGACCCCATCGACGGCGTTGAAAAGCCAGTCATGCATGCCTGTGGCCACGACATGCATATTTCCTCCCTCCTTGCCGCCTCGGAGCTCCTCTACGCCTGCCGTACCCACTGGAGAGGCACCCTCCTCATCCTCTTTCAACCCGACGAAGAACACGGCGCCGGCGCCCAGGCCATGGTGTCTGATGGCCTCTACGACCCCGACGGACACGCAATCCCAAAGCCAGACATCGTCCTCGGCGGACACGTTGTACCCGACCGCGCCGGCCGCCTGAGCACCCGCAAAGGCATATTCGGAAGCGCAGCAAACAGCTACCGCGTGGAGCTCTACGGCCGCGGCGCCCACGGCAGCAGACCACACATGTCCATCGACCCCATAGTAATGGCATCCAGCGCCGTCCTCAAACTCCAAACCATCGTCTCCCGCACCACAAACCCCCAAGAACCCGTCGTCCTCACAGTCGGCGCCCTCCACTCGGGCGACGCCCCCAACGTAATCCCCGCAACCGCCACCCTCCTCCTCAACACCCGCACCTTCTCCCCAGCCTCCCGCGACCACGTTCTCGCCTCCATAACTCGCATCATCAACGCTGAAGCCTCCGCTTTCAACGCCCCTAAACCCCCCCTAATCGAGGACATCGGCTCCTTCCCCCTCCTAACCAACGACGACTCCGTCACCCAAACCGTAATTGACGCCTTTGCTGCCCACTTTGGCTCCGCTAATGTCAACCCCAACGCCCCCATCTCTATGGGCAGTGAGGATTTTGCTAATTTGTCTGATCCCGTGGGCGCCCGGGGGTGTTTCTGGAATTATGGCGGAGTGGAGGCAGCAGTTTGGGATGATGCTGAGAGACACGGGAAGTTGGAGGAAATTCCGGGTAGGGGTTTTTTTTTCGTTATGGATGCTACTTTTCTTTTCTTTTTTTCCTTCACCAATCCTTCCTCCCTCCCCCGGATGCTTGCTGATTTTGCGTAGGCAACCATAGTCCATTCTTCGCACCAATAATCCAACCCACGCTGACGGTGGCCACCGATGCGTATGCCACGGCGGCTCTGGCGTTCTTGCTTTAGGGGTATAAGCATTGTGGAGGGTTGGGGGTTGTCGCTGCGGTAATCTATACTCCTTGGGAAGCAAAGCAACGCACATATTTACGATCTAGGATTTGACGATTTGACAAAATATTTGATATAAAAGCCAAAAGGGAAAGGACTAAATATAATACTATATAGCCTTTTTCCAGCCCTGTGGCTCCCAGTTAATAAAACCAATAAACCCTCATCCTTCACCCCTCATCCCTTGGCCCAAGCCTCCTTCAACGCGTTATCGGGCCTCAAAAAATACGAAATAAAATGCCTTTCCTCAGCCCCATCACCAATCTGCGTGACACGATGAACCGGCGAGCGCAACGCGCGACCAGACAGCCTCTCCAGCGAATCCCCCACATTAACCAGCACGCACCCGTGCGCCGGGGGCCTCGTAAAGGCCCACTTACGCTCGTTGGGCAGCTTGATATGCAAACCCCAACAATCATGGAAGAGAAGCGTGAAGGTGCCGCGGTCCGTGTGCTTGTTATCGACGACGTCGGCGAGGTTGGGCAGCGCGGGCTCCGAGATTAGTTTGAGGCTCGAGTCGCTGGGCGACGTTGCGAGGTGGTGGCTGGGGAGGCTGGGGTTGGGGAGGCCAACGGTGAGCGCCTGGAGCATGGCGTGGCACGCTGAGTGGCAGCTCTGGGAGAACTCTTTGAGCACTGCGGCGTCTTCGCTGAGGACGTGCTGCGGGGCGATGGGGCTTCCTTTGGTTATTTCGTCGTATAATATCTGCGCCAGAATATAAGCCACAATGACAGACAGTACCTCCTACTGTGCCGGCACATATTTTGTGCTCCTGGAAGGATTGTGGAGGTCTTCATTACCTCGAAAGTCTCATCGCAATCGCTCTTCTTATAGCTTTGACGCCGAGTCAGTTCCGTATATACTTCTTTTCTTCTAAAACATGGCAACTATCATTACTACTATCCCGTCACTCACCCAGGCTCCCGGTCCTCCATATAATCTTTCATCTTCAGATCGTGACCCTGGCAAAAGTACTTTTTAGAGGCGTCATAGACCCTCGGTATATCTGTGACTACTTGCGTAGGGGAGGTGCCAGCTTGAAGGTCGAGGTAGAAAAACCCGGGGTATTTGGCCGCTTCAAGCAGTTTCTCAATTTCGGCGGGGTCCTGGGCTGCTAATGGGATAAGGCGAATGGTTTCAAGGTTTGCGACGTCAATGTTTTTGCCATCGACTACTGCCGCGGTTGCGAAGGTGCTTGGGCTCATTCTGGCGGGGTGTGCGCTCGGAGGGAGGGGGATCGGGAGGGTGATCTTGACCGGCAGAATAGGTGACTACTAACGTTGGGTAGCGGTGCTAGAGATCGATTATAGCAACTCTGCACCATCCTTGAGTGGCCCATATACAGAGTATGTACAGTCTTTAAAGCGATCAGATGCCACGTAGCGTTAGTGGGCTTGGCCGCGACTAGGAACCCCGCGTCTTGGTAACTATTAGTAGTGCTACGAACAGGTTTTTGTGGGGAAGCAAGGGATTGTGAGAAATATGCGTACAAGAAGCAAATATACCACAAAAGCTCTGTCTCCCCGTTGAAGTGGGGGTATTCTGCCTACAACTGGAGATCCGTCATCGGACCCCCTTAGACTCCCGCCCCCCGCGCTTGTCTTACAGGGCTATACCTCCAAATAACCTGAAATGTTCATGTGCCTCCGCACGAACGTCCTTCAATAGGATACGGTTGAGCGGGGTTCTAAAGCTCCCGGGTAATTTCGGCCAACAGACGGGGGCGGGACCATTGGAGGAGCATTTGCTGGTATTTCGTCGGTCGTGCATCTGAGGGCTGTCGTGAAACTTCGGGGTTACTGGGGGCAGGTGGTTTGTGGAACGGGAACGGCTACCGACATAAAGTATAGTAGTTTGTGGAGTAGTAGACTAGGGTTGAATTGGGTAGACAAGAGGCTTTCTTCCACCGCAGCCACTCCAAACGTCCTCCAGCATTTGGGGATCCCGTGGACGATTCGTGTAACGGCACGAGTGGATCATCAGGGTCCAGGGCCTTTTGCTTTTACGACCTTCTCTTGCTCTTGTCGTACCCGGGCGAGTCTGCGTGGAAAACTCTGTTAGCGCGTGTGTCAGTATGATTTTATCTTGCATGTTGTACCACCTCTCTCGCTGGAGCGCCGAAGAATGACACAACTAGACGGACGGGAACTGGCCTGGCTACAGTCCCCAATGCGGGTATTCATCGAACTCATTTCTTTTGGTTTCTCTGCACGGTGTTTTGGCAGGTAGATCGAGAGCTGCCGATGGCCCGCTGTAGCGGCAATGCTATACGCTAGCATACAAAAACCGATGGGCGATTGCGTGTAACACCATAATCCCCGCCTCATGTAGCGTAGATAACGGTTCAACTACCGTGACGCAAGGGCCAGCATAACGAACATATCCACTACCTCAGCTCCACTACCGCCACACCTCTGAGGGGTGGGGTCCAACAGCCTGACCATCGAGCGCAGGAGAACGCCTGTTCTCTGCAAGTTCATGCTCGACTCCACTGCAAGGCCGTAGGGCTTGTCCCCATACCTATTTTCCTCACCGAACACGGCAGTGGGAAGAGGCTTCGGAGCAATATCAACACAAAGCCCTTATTGGCCATCCATCGTGCGTTCAATCTACATAGCCTATCCGGAGCCTCCCGAGGGGAATGAAGGTGTCTCGCAGGGGAGCCTAAAGAATCGCGTTTCCGCTGAAGTTATTTCTCAATGGTTTCCTGGCTGCTGAATTGCACATCTCTTCGATACCTATCTAGAGAATAGGATCCTATATCATGGCTTGGGCCGTTACCACGGGCCAGTACCATGGGCCAACAAAGCTTGGGAGGTGGGTAGGAGCATTAGCTCCGAACGACGCAACAGCAGCGATCGCAGTTACATGGTCGATGCTTGAGGAACAGGGACAGCAGGCTGAGGTCTGTACTACCCCGAGCGTCCGTACCTATCCATGAATGGTAGCGGTCCACTGAGCGTTGCAGCCGTATCGCAGCTTGCCGCCCCTACTATGTAGTACACTCCCTCACTTGCCCTACTGGATCCATGATCTAGCACCTATTAGCCAACTGCACGCTGGGTAGCGGCAGCCATGAATGCCCCGAGCCGTCGAGTCCACAGGATTGAGAATTCCGGACTGGCCACCGCTGTGCGGCCCGCCACCTGGCTGACTCCCAACATAGGAAGAACCCGCGTAGGGAAAAGGTTTTCTTCAGCCTTGCACTTCGATATCTTCTCATCAGATACGAAGTAGCACACCGACTACGAGGTGGATCTGGTATCCAACGCGAAATACGTGCATATATTAGTGCATGCCATCTAGGCCCCTCCAACAGCTTCTGGACCCACAAACTGACAGCACCTACAGCTAGCACAAACTATGCTTGTTAGTATTGATATCAGTACACCCTTCATCTTGCAGGTGCTCTTCATCGCCATCTTTGCACTTGTGTTTATTCGAGTGAACGGGACAGGGGCAATTCGGGGTTTAAAAGACGGAACTAGGGAAAGAAAAGATGAGTTCCCGCGCGGTCCAAAATCAAAAATTCCGTATGTCGGAGGGGATACAGCAATTCACACCATGCCTGAAGGGGAGCGGGGCGTTGACGAGATGCAGCTTCACAAAGATCTGTATTTCAAACTGCAGAATCTCGAGAGATATCCGGAAATTTTGCCGCAGTCGAGAGACCTGCTGATCTCGCTGTTCTCGGAGGTCCTTGATGGTGCTCGGAGGAAACCGAAATCCGGAATACTCTCGATTGAGCACTACACACGAGAGGGTCTGGTAAATTTCATGAAGAACGAAAATTACAAGACCACTGGGAATTGGGAACAGTATCTAGCGAGGAGGAAGGCCGGGTGGCCAAGGGAGATGTTTAAGGATAGGGAAGAAGCCAATTGGTGGCTTAAACAATACGCTCCGGTTAAATACGTCGATGGTGCTTGGTTGGGCCATATCAACAAAATCACAACCCCTTTTGCCCTCCGCAGAGTAACCAAAGACGCTTGGCAGATATTGTCAGAGGAGCTGGGCGACGGAGATCTGAATAAGAATCACGTCAATGTCTACCATGAGTTGATGAAAGGGATCGAACCCGGACTACCAGAAGGGGACACCGTCGATTTTATACACCCTCGACACGAACTCAACGAACCACAAGTCTGGAAGGGGGCCATTGCTCAGTTGCTAGTGTCCCTCTTCCCGCACGAGTTTCTGCCTGAAGTTCTTGGCTTTAACATGCATTACGAGGGACTAACGCTGGAGACTATGAAAGCTACAAAGGAGCTCCAGGAATTGAAGCTTAATGCTTACTATTTTCTCCTCCATATCTCCATCGACAACGCTGATTCAGGCCACACAGCGATAGCTATGGAAGTTGTCATCAGATACATCGACCACATACAAAAGACCCAAGGAACCCCCGCAGCTCAGCGGGCCTGGAAACGTGTTCAGACCGGCTTCCTTCTTTCGGAAGTTCTTGTGACATCACCAGTTTCCCCATCTCTGAAAAAGTCCGCCACTAGCGCCTTCCCTAGCAACGTTCACGAGGCCGAAATGATCAAAATATTAGAAGCTAAAGTGTCTGTAGCACATAAAATCCATTGCAGCAGTAGAATGAGAATCGGGCGACGAACGTTGGTCGATTGGCTTGAGCCGGATTCCTTTGCCTCGAAGCAATGGCAGATGGATTTCCTCAACGATCTAAGCAACACGAAGCTATGGATATGCAAAGGCGAAAGCAGCAAGAGCAAGATAATCCAGGAACTTTCCTGGGGAGGCAGGATGTTTGGATCATTCACGCAAACCGAGGTTGAAGCTGTCGAGAGATGGATTGACTCCTTGGGGAACCCAGATCCCCGATTATACTGGTCATTCATCGGCCAAAGTGAGACTACATCCGACCAAGTCTTTCAGGGTCGGGATATTCGCACCGACTACCCAGTTATTTCACGAACCCCATTCAGCAAACTCCAGCTAACACGCTCCCCGATTACGTCTCCTACCCCCGCTCCCTCTATCAAGACTATCGAATCCACAAGCATGTCCAGACTCCTTCCCCTCTGGTTTACTCACCCCTGTCTCCTCGAATCCCTCATCTGCATTCCAGCTAAAACGACCACCAAAACCGCCTGCTCGATCATCCGGTTTTTACGAGCTCAGTCTGGCTTTGGCATTGAAAGTCCCGGCGTCGCTGGCATGGACGAAGTACGCCGAACAGAGTGCATAGGGCTTGTTGAGCTAGGGCTGGAGATGACACAGAAATTCGGGCTGTCAATGCCAGGGAGTCTCAAGGATGTGTTGGAGAATTGGCCGTCTGAGTTCGCGGTCGAGATGCTACATTTGTCTATGCGGCCGATTGAGAATGCTGGAATACTGCTGGGGCTAGCAAACGCGTTTGTGAGCTTACACAGTGTACTAGCAGCTTCTTCGCTACTTTCGGCTGCTAGTCGGGAGGTTCTAGGGCAGATGGCACGCAGGGAGCAAGACTGCCTCGATATTTGCTTGGAGGAGCTAAAGCAAGACAAGCTAAAGTACGCAGAGTTTTGCACAGGACACGCCCTCGGTATGGAGCAGATTGAGGCTTGTTTTGGGTGAATAGAGCTGCCGGTATTTCCGCGATAGAGAGACAAGACGTTTCACGCCTGATCATGTTTGCAGCCTTTTTTTTTTTCTTTTTTATTGGAATTCAATTTTGCACCAGGGCCATGCCATGTTATTGTACTCTTTCACCTTAAGAAGCAAACGTTCGCGAATTCTAAAGAGCTGCTGGGGTATTCCAAACGACCCTCCCTTCTCCTCTCCCCTGCTTCCTACACTGAGGTTATTTTCGGACCAAATCGCAATCAATGCTGTTGGTGTATAACCCCGTGAACAACTGATCCTCCACCAAGCTTGCCCAAGTGTCTGTCGGTGGACAGAGCCGTAAATAGGACGATGACGTGTTAAGCACCCCCCTCTTCTTAGGCTAGATAGGGTAGGGGTATGATATCCTGAAGGGTGATTATACAGTGTGGGTGTCGAGGGGGATGGGCGGAGGAGAATGTCTCGTGTGTAGATTTTTCTAGTACTACTCTAGAGAGTATTGTTAACGTTGTCTCACGTATACATGCGCTTTACCGGCTAGTGATAGGCACTGCTCTTGTGGGTGATCCCCGCACCCTCTCGGCTAGATTCGTTCCGTGCTCGGTTCGTATAATCGGTCGGGTGGGGGCCTCGAGTGTTCGGAGGTTGTTCGTTCTTCGCCATCGCCAAACAGACGGGAGCTTTCTTCTAGAGGGTGAACACATGGCGATCACCCCAAGGACGACCAATTCCTGGGGAATGTCCATATCATCACCGCTTCAACCACCATCATCACTACTATCCCCCTCCTCACCGTCCTCCCCCACCATCCCGCTGGCCAAAAGCTTCTGCGCTACCGATGCAGCTCTCCCCACCAACCCCCCTTCTTTCCTCCCATCCTCTAGACCCCGGTCCACAATCTTCATATATGGCTTAAATTCCCGTCGTCTTGCCCGGCAATCTTCAGTCATTTCCAGTGCCTCTGCCCCTGCAGTAGCCACAGTAAAGAGGTTGAGGTGGGCGTAGCAGTTTGAGGTTTTCGAAATGAGGTGTTGTGGGGTAGTGGGGTGAGGAAGGAGAAGGTTGGTGGAGGTGAGAGACTGGTAGTGGGCTAGGTCAGTGTCCATTGCGTCACTTGGTGATCCTAGTACGTCGTTGGGAGGAATCAATCCTATAGTCAGAAACTGCGAGAAGACCTGTAAATGCTTAGCTATCGTCTTTGCCTCCTCACCCGCCTTGCTAAATGCCGCTCTCCCAACCCCCCCCGCCGTCCTCACACCTCCCCCCCATCCTAGCAGCGCAATAAAGCATTTCGTCGTCTTAACCCATCCAGACGAACTACTAACAACCTCCTCCCCAGCGACATCCAACACCCATGCCAAGAACCCCGTCGAATCCGTCCTGATGTCCGCCGCCAGATGCGTCATTGCGCTCTGGACGAATAACAATATCCTATCTGTATGGGCACCAGCTTCTCCCTTTGGTAGAGCTTTCAGGAGATCGAGTAATTGGGAACGGACAGACGATGAGGCATCTAGGACAAGCGGAAGGAGTTTTGGGAGAAAAGCTGAAAGGGGTTGAGGGAGGGGAGATCCGACAGGAAGTGAACGGATAGTGGATGTAAGGTGTGCGAGAGAATCTCGGCGGTGCGAAGAGGAGTGGTGAGTCAGCAAGGAGACATGGTGAGAGAATTGAGAGGTTGCTGCTTGTGCAGACGTGGAGAGGGATTGCTGGGAGAGTACGATGGCTATTCTAGGTGTCAGTGTGGGCTCTCTAGATAGAATCGAGCAAGGGCGCTTACATTTTGCGTTGAAGCTCGTGTCCGTGAAATTCGCCGCCTTGGGCTTTGCTTTCCCAACCTTTAGCTTTGGTTTCTGCTCATCGGGTCAGCGATTGGGTAAGAAACCCCGAAGAAAGGAGATCATTGCCTTGAAGTCTTTCCTTTTCTCAACCTTTTTCCTCGTGCTTGAGCCCATCTCTGACCCGCGTTCGTACCTGAGCGATCCGCGAGAAAGCCTGTAGTTATCTCTAGCTGCTTCCAGCGCCGCCCTAAGGATCTTGATAAGTTGATAACATTATGGCTGACTCCCCGAATGCACATCTAATCGGCTGATGTAAAGACCATGAGCCCGCAATCGCCTCTCACCCCAGGACCAACCGCCGAACTGGATCCCACAGTCCTCCTAACTCGCCTCTCCCAGAAGCCCGGCGTGCAATCAACCCTCATCCTCGACCGGCGAACCGGCACCATCGTACGTTCCTCTGGTCTCCCCTCCTCGTCCTCGGCCAACAACAATGCCGCTGCGATACTAACGGGCGATGCGGGACCGGTGATGTTGGGTAACGAAGGGTCTACTACCGCTACGTCGAGAACAGCAAAATCACAAACAACTGCGGAGGAGTACGCGGGACTAGTATGGGGGTTTGTGCAGGCGGCCGGGGGGTTAGTTAAGGGGCTAGACGGGGAGGTAAGGCTCTTGCTTTAGCTGGTTGACTTGTGGGTGGGCACTAAATCTCGTTACGCAATAGGATGATATAAAGTTGCTAAGGCTACGGACGAAGAAGCATGAATTGGTTATTGTACCGGGTATGGGACACAAAATCTGGATTCGACGAGTCCAAGGGATTATACAGGTCCTGTAGACGCTGACTATGCATACCCCCTCCACAGACTCGAGATTTCTCCTAGTAGTAGTTCACGACACCCCACCCGCATGATCCGAGCGCCTCATCTCTCATCCACCTCTCCCTCTTGTCCATAACGATATCACTCTACGCCCGCCCCCAATCAGAAGGGAAACCAAAACAATCTGCCCCTCTCTTCAAACCTCCATCCCGCACTCATCCACAATACCGCCCACCATTCGCCGACATGCACCGCTTATCACACGAAAGAGGGGCACAGATTTGCTCGTTCACAGCAGCGGTTTACAGACGTACCCCACACACCCGTGTTTCCCCCTGCAAAGGTACGATGATAGATGAGAAGACCTATTCTGTCGTTGATGGGTTGCTTTTGTTAGATCTAAGAAATACACCATTCCCATTCACCTAGCTAGCTGCTCACAACCGTTCCCCTTCGCATTTGAGGGCGGTCATGGCACCGAGGAGCTTTTCGTAACTTCATTCGATTCCTTTTGTCGCGAGGGATTAGCCCGACCAAGCGTAGATAAGGCGGAAGGACAAAGGTGAAAGCGTATGGTTCTCCCACTCCCCCAGAAGAACACGACTACTAGCGTAATTGCCGTAAACACTGCGTTTCTGTCAAGCTCTGAATGAGTGCTGCGCTATTCCATTCTCTATTCTCGTGCGGTACAACGGCACGAAACCGGCAGGTGCTAGCATCAAGCGATTGGGGAGAAATTACACTATTGTTAGATGTTTGGAAGCCATGACTGCCCATTCGCCAATGTACAAGTACTCCGTAGTAGTGATACAGAGTGCTGATCACTTGATATAGTTCGCTCTAAAGAGCAGAAAACAATCGTGTCTGAAGTAGAGAGGAGGAGCGTAATTGACTCGTGGCACGGAGGCCGGACCTTGGGGGCTCCGACGCCGACATGTTGCACATCGAAGCCCAATGGAGGAATGTCAAACCCCGCAGAGAAACAAGGCAGCCGCGCAAGCTCCAACATTGAGCGTTGCGGGCTCTCCCCCATCTCCCATACTACAAGAATGGTTCCAATTCCCCAAAAGTGACGGTTTTCTGAGTTGCAACACCCCGAACGAGTAGCGTATTGGTGAGCCTCGTCCTAGGCCACCCAAATCAGCTCGCCGCCTACTAATACCCGTCATCTTCCAGTCGATATCCCTAGGTAGCTTGCAGTCATGAGAGTGACGTATTTCCTCCTACCGCTCGCGGCGGTCACATCCGCGTTTATGGTCCCGGATGAAGAAACCCTCAAGCAACTCTTCCCCGAAAATAAGGGTCAAGAAGACTCTGTCATCGGAGAGATCCCATCCGGAGCTCCGGATAGCTCCTCCAAGATCGAAGGTCCATTCTCCACCTTCGTTGATTACTCTGAGGGTGTCCTAGAAACTGTGCTATCCTTGGATGGTGATGCCGGAAGGAAGACGCAGAAACCATACATGTGCATGAAGCGTCTCGAGGCTTTCGATGCAAACGCATGGCTAGCTACTGGGGTCGATACCTTCGAGCAAGTGGAACTGAGCGATGGGGGCGACGGTGGCCCCCCGCATCGCGGCCCTCCGCACCGTAGTCCCCCACATCACGGCCCTCCTCACGGTCCTCCCCATCATGGGCCCCATCGCCCACCCCACCACCGCAGACCCCATCATGGCCACAGATCCAACCTCACCATCTGGCAGCTCATCTCAAAGAGCAAATACACGACCAAACTCGCAAAGCTCATTTCCTCGGACAAAGAACTCGTCCACCTTCTCAATAGCACAAAGGCAAACCATACCATCTTCGCTCCCGTCGATGCTGCTTTCAAGAGGATCCCTAAGCATCACAAGAAACCTCCGAAAGGGTTTATTGAGAAAGTTCTTAAATATCATGTTGTTCCAGGTTGGTACCCAGCAGGGAGAGTAATCCTGAGCCATACGATCCCAACTATCTTAAACGAATCATCTCTTGGTGGTGAACCCCAACGCCTGAGGGTCGGATTCGGCTTAAAGGGTGTCGATATTAATTTCCTCAGCCACGTCAAGGCAGCCAATATCGTAAGCTCCTTTCTTATTACCCCCCCCTCTTCCCTGACCAATAGCTAAGCATCTTGCAGTTCACCAGCAATGGTATTATCCACGCTATCGACCATATAATTCTCCCCCCACCCCCAGCCCTCAAGATCATCGAGCTCGTCCCTGGCACATTCTCTACCCTCCACCTTGGCCTCCTAAAAACAGGTCTGTTTGAAGAAATAGAAAAATCCGGCCACATCGGCGGAACACTCTTCGCGCCATCCAACTTCGCTTTCCAAAAACTTGGACCAAAGGTGAATGCGTTTCTGTTTAGCCCGTATGGGCTTAAGTACTTAAGGGCTTTGTTGGAGTACCACATCTTGCCCGATAATACGCTTTATTCGGATGAGCTATATAGTCACTGTTCGAAGAACGAAGGGGACGTGGAGGAGAATGGATTTAGTCTACCGCGAAGAGGTCACTTCCATGTAAGTTTCCAAATTAAAACCCCAAAAACTTGCTCTCTAACGTACACCACAAGATCGATCTGCCTACTCTCCTCCATACCCACCATGTGAGCATCGATATTGCCCGCTGGGGCCGCTTCATCAGCTTCGTGATCAACGGCTTCAACCACGTCGCAGTGCTCGACGGTGTCGGAAAGGACGGCGTTATTCACGTTGTACCAAATGTACTAATTCCACCAAAAACGCCAGGGGGCAAGGCGGATGTGGTAGATCAGGAAAGGGAGTGGACAGTAGATGAGTTGAAGGAGAGATTGGATGGTTTTATTGGGGGTTGTGAGGATGACTTGGTGGATTTGTGATTAGAGGTAGCGGGTGTCCCGAAGGTTACGGCGAATTGGAAAAAAAATTATTTTGGATCAGGATGTATCACTTGACGACCGTATACAAAATGTTGGGCTACCAGACTTTAAGAAATTCCAATTGTTGATCAGGATAATCTTCCTCCTCGGTTCTATCAAATAGTGCTAAACACCCATACCGCAAACCATAGAAGTAGATAATCACCCGCCCCGCTTTCCCCCTCACTTTCATATCTATACATACATATGCATGCCTGAAATTCATTTATTATTACGTCTGGGGGCGGTGAAGCTATGAGAAATAAAAAAAAAAAAAATTAGTACAGTAGTTAAGTTATTCTAGCTACGAAACTAGTTTTACCCTTCATCTCCTAGAACGCCCTTTCCCAAGAATCCCAGGCTCATTTCGTATCTCCATGGACTATGGTCGCCTAGCATACTGCCGCCAAATCTCACTTCTCCAAACCTCCCATCTACGTCCCTTATCAGCTTTAGCACTGCTCTCGTCGCTGGTCTTCCCAGGCGCGGGTAGCCTCCGTCTGTCGGGTCGCCTGGTGTAAACGCTTGGCGCTGTAGAACGGGTGAGGTTTCTATGATAAAAACTTCGCCTGGGGGCATCAGTTTGGGGGACAGCATGTTAACGCGGAGGCTTTTGAGGGCGGACAGAGCCCAGTCATCGTTGTGTTCCTCGCTGCTAGCACAGGAGCATGGTTGGCCAAAGAGGTCACTCGTCAATCCGCCGGTGAGACCAGCCCAAACGCGCTTGCGGACTTCGCTTTTGGCACCTGAGGTGTCGGTTTTGAATGCGAGAGCTACGCCTTGGAGGTCGTGGAGGACGCCGAGAGAGAGGTGGGGGACAAGATCTTGGCCATTGACAATGGTAGTGATCAGGCCTCGTGTGGCGAGACGGAGGGAAGATGAGACGGTGCCAGGGGGGCCATAGGCATATGCGTGGATGGGTCGTCCTCCTGGAAGCCAGTAACGTCGTTTCTGGGGTGGTGGAGGTGTGGGCTTTTGCCGACTTGATGATGGCGAGCCCATGAGTAACGGAGCCTCCGAAGGGGGAAGGGCTGTCACGAAGGCAGAGCCCGATAGACCTGTCACATCTGGCTCCGAGAGGAGAATAGCTAGAATCGCAGTGACCCCCGCTCCCAGCGAGTGGCCGCAGAGGACTAGACCGTACTCCGGATATTGATCTAGGGCAACTTTAATTGTTGCCATCACCTTCCCACCGCCACCCTCCAAGAGTTTTCTTGCAGATGCATGCATGCCCTTATGCACTTTATATATTTTGTGTCTCCAAACGATATCATCGAATTCACAGGTGAGATCTGTAAGGACATCCTCGAATCCCAATGTACCCCTGCAGGTTAGAACGACACACCTAGACTCGTGGTCAAGCGAAACAAAGTGTACCATCGGTACATCTGTATCTGTTTCTCCAGTAGAGTTAGAGCCTCCTTGTGGGTCGAAATGGGATGAAAGCAAGATCGTCGAGGTAGGTAGCCGTGTGTGGCTACCAAACGACTGGTGCTCATGTATGGCACCGGCGTCGGCAGGATCAACTTGTTTTTCGGATACAATACCCATCAGTCTCAGGAAGTTGGAACCATAGCTCGCAGAGGAAAAGCGCATGAAGCGAACGATATTGTGTACAAAGTGCGATCGAGGAAATAAATTGGGGACATAGCCACTGCGATTTAATGACGTTATGGTCGAGTAGTCATCGAAGGCGCTTTTGCGGTGTGGATTTGCCAACACAAGGGAAGTCTCCGAATCATTGGTTTGAAGCGTATATATGCTAGGTGCGTAAGATTTGGATCTCTGGTGGTTTTTTGGTGACGAAGGAGTCGTCAATCCGACTGCGTTCACCGTTATATCTTTCGCTGACTTCGCTCTAAGCAGACTACTCCCTAGATGGTTAGGTGAGGCTGGTGGAAGTTTCTCAGTCGAACGTATCGAATAAGTATCTGTCTGCGACACCAATGAATCTCGGCGACGCTCATGTACCGAGAAGTAGCTTGCCCTCGAGGAGCTTCTAGAAACCTCTTGTTTCTGGCTAAGATCCTTCGAGGAATAGTTCGAAACACCGCGAGGCGGGGTTCTTGGTAGATCTTTGTTTACTACCAGAGTTGACTGCCACTGGGGTACTGGTAGGGACGAGCCAGAGGCCAATTTAGTTGAGGACTGCCCTTGGTTAGATCCCCACGGTAGCCGATGCTCCTTCCCCTTGCGCAGATTTTGCACAACGTCAGGGGAGCCATCTTTTCCCCACAAGTTTCCTAGGGCCGTGTTAGATGCCCCTTTTTTGAAAGCCCGTTTGAGAGTCTTCATTTTTTCAATCTTCTCGGGTGGCATATCCTTCGCCTTATGTGATACCCTCGGGAGGGAAGACTTGCGAGTGAAGCTCTTGCCCCTCTCCGCCTCGTCAGAGGCGTTGTGTGAGGACGACGAGCTCACTGGGTTTCTAGGCCGCCTTTGGATAGCAGCGAGCACTGACCCAGACTCTTTGCTTTTGAAGTTGTCCGAGGAAATTTCGTCTGTCTTTCGGGTCTTTGCCGGTGGGGCTCTAGGAGCTGCTCGGTTGTGGCACGGCTGGATTTCTTTAGGTGCTTCATAAGCACCCTCATCGATCCTTGGTGCAGGCAAGAGAGGTCCAGGAAATGCAGGCGGCGTACCCACAGCCACATCGTTGCCAATTGGTCCATCCCATTCGGAGTCAGGATCCCCTTCGCCTCCTATACTGGTCCGTCTTGACTGGTTCTGTGTAGTTTGATACACGACTCGATAGGACGGGGCATTCGCCAAGGCTATGCCTCTGTTTGCCTCCTCATCCACCGCAGACCCGTAGTGAGAGCTCTCTTCGATAATGACTGCACCTGGGGGTGGGGACAAATCTGGAGGCTCAGCACCTAGTATTTCTACGGTTACGGTCTTGGTAGTTTTTATCGAGGTGGTAACGGAAACCTTTGCATTCGGCGACAGTTGTTCCATAAACCGTTGAGGGAGGTCTTTTTCCGGCCACGCGTCTCCCGTAATCTGATCTGTGGATTCGATAGATGAACTTGACTCGGATGAGTAGTCCCCAACACGTTCAATGGCTTGAATGACTTCTTGACCCCCAGTCGTCGAGACAAAGGAGGCAGGCCGTTGTTTCTTCCACAAACCGCCGCTGCCGCCGCCCTTCCCTTCTGCTTCTCTCCTCTTGCTACCTGGCTCAATATTGCTGTTGACCGCCACAACATCTGCCCTTCGTCCATTGTCGAGCACAACAACATCCCAGACAACTTCTTCAGTACGGCCTTCCCTGACCAACTTTTCCGTCCTCCTCCTACACCACCCTTGAACCAATGCGAGCCCACTGACCCCAATCAAAAGATCAGCAATTCCAACCCGCTCACCCTTAGCCCCAGTTTCCGGGTTCTGAAACTCCCGCCGTATGAGGGTGATGATTGAGGCAATAGCGCGGGAAGACTCTGTGGAACCCAAGATCGAGTCTAGCGCATAGAGCACGTGCATAGACAATGACGAAGCCGAAGTGAGGACTGCGGAGGACACCCCGAACCCGGTTGACGCAATAAATGAGGCGCCGGTGAAGGTCGAGTGTAGATATACTATCTAAAACACAGGAGTCAATAGGGCGTCCAGACGCCTTTGGCTCGGGGTGTTCTGGCAACATACACTTCGCTCGATCAAGCTCTCAGCTTCCGCTTTCCCCATCTCACCACTGCTCCGACTAGCAGCGACATCACCCCCCGCTCTCAGCAAAATACCTTCAATCACAGAGCGGCTAATCTCTAGGCCAGTAAGAGTCGTGATCCTCGCGCCATCGATGGCCAACCCACCAATAAACGTGCCGACGCGGAGGTAAATGGACGACGACCTCGTTGCAAGGCTGACAATAGATGCTATCGGCGAGGGTAGCAAGGTTCTCGCCGGGTCTGACCGATGGCGTCCCTCATCGCGGACACCCGCCATAGTGGTCTTGTACATGTGCACTGGAGCTGGTTAGTACCATGAACGTCTGAAGATCCGAAATCCATCCGACGCTCGTTGACCTATGAGTGATCGCCACAAAATGCCTGTCACAGCGGGTCTACGAGACTGGTTTTCTTGGACACATTCCTGGTGGAGATTCAAGGCGCTTGGTTGGTATTTGAATTCATTTGCAATTTGCATGTGATTTTCAATCGGCCTAGGTTCTCTTGCCATAGAAAAACAAACCATAGTTGAATTCATGCCCGCATCGTTTTACATGATAGTATCGACTAGTTGGCGTTTGTATCAATGCTCAGTTGGCCTTTTTCGTGTTAGTGCCAGTGCTCTATTCGCCCAGCCACCTCCGCCTCCTTCTCTTAGCAATATCTCCGCCAAGGGTATACCGCCGCTTTGCTGTCTTCGTCCAATTAGCGCAATGTTGCGGGTGCTTGGAATCCTTAGCACCTCTTTTTCAACTTCCCATCCAGAATCTCTCGCAAGCCTCTCTACCCAGCTAATGAGCGAAGAGTAGGCAGAAGGCAGCTGCCCACGACCGTCAGGTTTAGCGGGAGCCCTGAATCGAGCTCCGGACAGATTGTGAGAGCAACACGGTACGATGAGAAACGGTGACTCAGACAGTGATGCAATGAGAGGCGTCCAGCCAGTAAGCTCATCCGCATGATTGGAGATAATGAATGTACCGTGTGGAAAGCTGCCATCGTGTATACCTACAAAGTCCCGAGATAGCAAAGATTCCGCTGGCCGGTCGATTGTAGTTTCGCCCACTTTGGGCGATAGCTGGCTCCCCAGAATTGCCGGCACCAACACCATTTGCTTTAAGTTGGCCTGTATGTCTCCAGAGAACGTATCCCACGTCTTGCGCCTGCGAGCGTCGAAACCCCATCCTGCATACCCCTCTTTCTTGAGGATCTCAACTAAAACACCGTTACCGCAGCCTATATCAACAAACCCGGGAAACCCGTGGGTCGGGACCTGGGAGTTCGGAGCCGAGTCATTTGACTCTCCCTTTCCTCGAGGCTCTGGGGAGACGTCGGCTTTCGATGTGTACATATCCCTCCACAGTTCAATAAGGAATGCGGCAATCCCTAGGTCTTCAAACACGTGCTTCGTTGGATCTGTCTCCTCTACCCAGTTTTCTATCAGTCGTTTTGCATGGGTTATCTTCAACCTGCTATAAGTGTTCTGGAGCCGCTGCTGTGGTACTACCCGATCATGGTGGACTCGTTTTGTATAGCCCGCCTTTATGCCTTTCCCATGTTTGTGGAGAGTGGATATAAGATGAAAGGCTACGCGCTTTAAGCCGGGAGTAATTTCAGGTTCTGCTAGATCGGTTGCAGAGTCCCGAAAAAGCCTGTAATGAATTGAGATATGCCCTACTTCAGCCTCAGCCAAGTCCCATACGTGAAGAAATGCGATCCCGTACACAGCCGGATGATAAAAAGGAATTTCGGCTGCACTATCGACATGGGGTAAATAGACGACCAAGGTGCTTTCTTCGCCTTGGCTACTAGATTGCAGGATATGGCATGTTTGCACCAAGGCTCTGTCTAGCTGCGGATTCCTTGGTACCAGAAGGCGCACAAGGGACCTTTTGCAAATGAAGCCCTCAATGCTAGTCGCCCGAGGGAGGGCATTGACCGTATCCGCTGGTGTGGATACGCAGCAGACCCGATTGCCGAGCTCTCCCAGGCTGTCGTACAGGATATCTGCCCTAAACAGGCGGTTTGAATTGATGTTGGGGTTTTTGATGAGATTCATCATGACACTGCAGAAGACGGCCGGTTGGAAATCGCATTGCTGCCCAAGAACCGGACGCCAGGGCTCCCGTGCACCCCGTGCATCCCGTGCATCCCGTGCATCCCCGGCGGCCGCTGTCTCGACGATGGCCGCCACAGACAGAGGAGGCATCTGAGAATGGGCAGAGCAGTCGGGGTGCAGATGGAGGTACTGTAGATACGGAGATGTGTGTTGACCCGCCATCTCCCCATCTCCCATCTCCCGTTACCCGGCAGGCGGCTTTCTTCCGGCCGCTCCAGCCCCACTGCATGGAGACCATCAGCGGTTGTCGTCGGGATAAAACCCACGGCGGAACAGCGAAACAGCACCGCAGCTTATCCACCGCTCTCCGCTCTCTGTACCGTGGCGATGGCCCCCTCTGGTGCCGTTTCCCAAATCGCCTTTGATAGTCCTGCCCCGAACTCCTCCTCCGCCTCCGCCTCCGCCCCCGCCCCCGCCAACGCCAACGCCAGCGCCAGCGCCAGCGCCCAACCACCAGTTCAGGCCGCCCATCGCCGCGTTTACCAGGCTTGTGAAAACAATCTGCCCCACTGCGTCCAGAACCGTCGCTAAACTGTTGCAGGTATTCCCTGTCGTCGGCGCAAGGTGCGCTGTGATTTGGGCAGCGTTGACAACCCCCATGATCCTCCATGCGTAAGGTGCCGGAGAGAGAGCAAGGACTGCTACTTCTCCGCCACGAGGAGGAAACGAAAGCCTGCCGACGACGGCGAGGGTGAGTACGAGGATGGTGTGGATGAGTACGAGATACGGAATGGCAGGAAGAGGTTGCGTGGAAGCAGCGACGACACATTGTCGCCCGCAAGAGCCGGCCGCCAGTCGTCAGTCTCGAGCTTTCCTCTGGCGCCTCCTTCTTCATATACATCCCCGCTACCTACAACCCTCCCGCAGCAGCCGCTAACCCCCGGTGGCTCCATCGGACGCAATCAACCTCTCCGGCGGCCTGCACCCGATACGCAAGCTCCCTTACTTCCACAGCAGCCTCAAGGGAATGGCACCTCTCACGCGCATCCATATCCTTCACCGGCGGATCTAAAGCGCTCTAGCTCAACCGATGCGGGTGAGGAAGACCAACATCTTACGAATTCCACGGCGGAAGCCCTCCTTCATACTGAAGTGTATAATGGGCATGATGCGTTGAATTTGCTCTTCGAAGCAGCAGGCCACAGTGGGGACATCGGTCACAGAAGGGTTGGGAGCCAAAACGGCACAGACCCCCCACAGGCTATTACTCCTACCACAGGATCTTACCCGACGTCCCCCGTTGGCAGCGATTTGAGGGCTACCGGAGTTGGGTCCGGCGTGGGAAATCCAAGGCCAATGCCCCCGCCGCGCCCAGCACCAAGGGATCCGCCGATAGACCCGGCTCTTACTAGTAGTAGCAGGGCTCTCGCCCAAGGATCGGAAGGTGTAGCGGATCGAAGCAGCGGCGGACTTCAGGATGCGTTAAGGGCCTGGTCGAAATTCCGATTTGTTAAGGCGGGTTGGTTTACAGCACGCGAAGCAGTATCGTACATCGAGTAGTATGTATCACCACAATTATTCAATTAACTACTTTATGATCACTAAAGGAATACTATCGGCTAGTTTTTATACCTACCTTGCCCCCCTAACCCCCATTATACCACCATCCTTCCACGCTCCATCCACACATTCAACTCTTCTCGCCGAAGAGCCAATCTTGTGGGTCACGGCGATTGTTACTCCTTGAAGTTCCGCTCTAATTCTTCAATACAGAACATTGACCATCCTCACAATATCCTCCCGATATATGTCAATCTCAGGCCCTGGGAGTGTTTCACGATCATTTGCTATTCATGAAAAGCTCTGGGGATACCTTCGCGGCATGATCGAACGAATGATATGGGGACAAGAGCAATTCGTAGGTCTCATTGGTAGAAGTTAGTCACACTACGAAGCTAATGTTTTGGAAGGGTGGTGGCTTTTGTGGTGCTGGTGGTGATGAAGACGGAGACGGACAAAGCTCTAGCACAGCGCCATGGAGAAGCCTTAGGAAAGGTAGCCTTAGGACTCTAGGAACTGTGGAGGGTTTGATGCTTCTAACAGAGTGGCACCCGCGCGCTCTCCATTTTCCGCCTGGGGATGATGCCCACGAGCTCACGGCCAAGGAAAACGCACATCCCAATCAACTGGGCACAGGTACCACCGATGGAGAAAGTGGTAGCAACGAGAGGCGGGCTTTCGATGGGATAGGAGGGAAAAGAATAGAAAATTGGCTGGAGCCAGCATGGAGAAGGTCTGTTACACAAACCAAGCGATTTCTCTCCTGGCAAGCTAATAAGCGCAGTGATCGGATGTGCTGGATGCTACTCGGGAATGCCCTCGCCCTATCTTTTGAGCTTGGAGTGTTCGACGACATAGACGATACTACAAGTTTCGGCGGGGAAATGTATCGGCCGGAGTTTGAGTCAGAGCCTTACCGCCGTCGCTCCCACCGTGTGCAAAAACTCCTCTTGGTCTACGTTACGCAGCTGTCCGGGAGACTGGGTTGGACAAATATGGTTCCACGGCACATTTCAAAAACCGCATTTTTCAAGACTCCAGGGCAAAGCTTTGGCGATGGACAACAAGCACAACAGAAGCGCAAAGACGGCCTCCTAGGGACAGGCGATGAACCAGAGGACATTATGGCGGCATGGATAGAGCTTACTACATTACTAAAGAGTGGCAACGAGCTTCTTTTTCCATCGAGGAAGCAAACGAGAGAATTGATAAGGAGCGGTAGATATGTAGGAATGCTTGAGCATTTCCAGCCTCTGTTGAGAGCTTGGCGGCATGACTTTGAGAAGCTGAACAGTGAGTGGGGCTCCTTCGGGTCCCCCAAACAGGCCCCGTTAACGGAATAACAGTTCCCACGCATATGCGCCATATTTTAAACATCGAATACGAATATCTGCGAGTATATATCAACTCGCTGGCGCTTCAAGCTGTCGTGGAGAGATGCACCAACAGCGCCAACAACAATGCATACGCCCAAACCACCAACCCCACTTCCTCAACAGTAGGGACTATTTCGCCAAACCCGCGAAGCTATGGCAGTGTGCCGTTTTCAACCTTGATAAACCTGTATGGCGGGGATCAAGAGTTTGTGAGAGAGGTAGTCGATGCAAGCAGAAGCCTTCTCCAGGCTGTAGTTGAGGGACTATTGCCTGGAGGTTATTTGAAGCATGCGCCGGTCCGAACATATTTTAGGATCATTAGTGGTGCCATGTTTTTACTCAAGGTGCGTCAACCTGCCTTTGCCTTCGCGCTCCTAGTGGTTACTCATACCCCATGGAACAAGACGCCACCTTAGTCACTAAAGCGCTAGTATTTTTAGACGTTTGCCCTCGGTGCTAAGGAAGACGAAGTTGCAATATCACTCAGCTTGATGGACCGTGCGATAAACGCTCTGCGCACCTGCATCGTAGATGACGTTCATCTCGGCAATAGATTCGCCGACCTGCTTGACACATTGTAAGTCGCACTTGCCCCATACGATATCATAAAACGGCATGGCTACTAAACTATTGAGTCAGAACCCAACGAATCCGTGCCCGCTTCGTACGAATGGCTGGAAGCCATGGCGCTGGTGCAAGTAGGCGGGACAGCCATAGCCCGGCCCCCAATGTTGGCCGTCACCCGACTCCGCAGCGCTATCAACCAAACCACGGCCTCCCACAGTCATGTTATCAGCAGTGGAACGGGGGTAGCTATGATGTGAATAATAACCTAAACGGAAATACGGGGGGGAGCGGCACAGATGGCCTATCGACACCAAACCCACTCCTTGGTATCTCCACGGAATCCATCGATGTCGTTGATCCAAATGTCTCCATCATGCCACCACCAACTTTTGTCTTCACCCCTTCCTACGAAAACGGCGGTGCCACCACGGCTAGCAGCGGAACTGCCATGGAAACGAACCAAGCGTATACCCCCAGTTTTACGCTCGAAGAAGCCACATACAACACTGACTGGCTTGCCCTCCCACTGGACAATCTTTTAAACACACCCTACAGCGGAGTCACGCAGACAGAAGTCGGCCCGGATGTAGGTGGCTACGACCTCTTAGAAATTCTACTAAGTGAGATGGAAAGCGGCGTGGGTGGGAATCTGAATTAAGCCCAATTTTTTATTTTATTTTTTTTTTTTTACAATAACAACCCCTCTTCAACTCATTTTTCCGGCGTTTTTTTTTATCATCATTACACACCCTAGGGAGGGGGAGGTTTTTTCCTTTTCCTTTTCGTTTTTTTTTTTTTTTTTTTTTTTTTCTAACTTTTAATTTTTAATTCAAACTATTTTTTTATCCTTTTCCCTTTCCCCTCCTCCTCCTCCTCCCCCCCCTCCCACCACCATCATCATCATCATCATCAAAATACGGCGTATAACCTTTTTTATATTTTTATTTTTTTCCCCCTTATTTTTTTCGGCACGTTTTAAATCCGGAGAGTGAGTGAGTGAGTGGGTGGGGGGGGGGGGCCATTGACATTGATTGATTACACTAGAAAAAAAAAAACCAAAAAATCAAATCCAAATCCAAATCTCTCTCCCCCCCCCCCCCAAAAAAAAAATTCATAAAAAAAGAAAAAATTCATAAAAAAATTATTATTATTCCTACAATATACCCAAAAAAAAATTAAAAAAAAAAATTCCCCATCCCGCATAATATATACAATACGTTAGTTAGTTAGTATAGTTAGCTAGCTAGCTAGCTACTACTACTATTACTACTACAACTACTACTACTACCCCGGAGGTTTGGTTGTTGACTGTTGACTGTTGACTGTTGACTGTTGGCTGTTGGCTGTTGGCCGTTGGCCGTTGGTGTGGGGATGGAGCAAGTGACTGTGCGAGTTGTGAGTGAGTGAGTTGAGGGGCGAAAAAAAAAATAAAAATAAAAAAAAAAGAGGGCCCGTGTGGTTGTGAGTCAGTCGGTACGATCACACACATACACGCAACACCCCCCCCACCACCGGGCGCCACCCCAACCCTACCCTTACCCTACCCTACCCCGACCCTACCCTACCCCGACCCTGTCCCCCCTACCCCTACACCACCCCCCTCAACGACTTACGACTATACATAATACCGATTTTTATTTTTATTTTACTTCCACACTTTTTCTTTTTTTTCTTTCTTTCCTTTCACACTTTTTTGCTCCCTTTTTCAGATCAGTTGACCTAGTTTCAGCCTAGTCGATGTCGGTTCCAAGTCATTTTCCCCCCTCTCTCTCTCCCCCCCGGTACAGAGCCTATCCGTTTGTCGCGTTTGTCGCCAACACCCAGGAACCGTAGGGCTGGGCTTTTTTTTTCCCCTTCCCCCCCCCATGTTATGTATGTATAAAAAATCCTTTTTTTCTTTTCTATGACTAAACTGAATAGAAGTTGCTTTTTTGAAAAGGTAAAAGAAAGGGGCTGTCGTTTATAGTAGGGTGTGGGTGGGGTTTTTCGGTTTTTGGTATTGCCAATCTTATTTTCTTTATCGACTTCTCGTCGCAGCCCGAAAGACGAGTGTCAAACCAACCTGTTTTCGCTCGACCATACTATGGATACGGCATGTGGGGCTTTGATATGCAAAGCTTGACCCCGGAAGGACTTCTGCTCAGTAATCCTTTTACCGGATCCGGGCTTGGTGATGCTAAATGCGCCCCCATCTTCTCGCAACGTCAAGGCCTTTAGCGCTGCGACAGTCCGGCCACGACATCTTGACGAAACTGCTCACCTGCCGGTCCTAGCTCGGAGTTGGCATGAGGCATAGAGACTTCTATGCCCCCTTGACCAACAGAGCGGCGGGTGAGCATACTTGGCCTCACCCCGCGAGGTTCCAGCGCCTTGTGCGGCATTTGAAGTATGTCTCCGAAGTCCGTGGAACAGTGTACCGTATACGCCCCTTGCGCTATCACTCCGTTACCACCTCCGATAGAAGACGCCAGATGCGACTCACACTCCGGTACGAGCTTGGCGCTCTCCTTGGTGCTACCCTTGGTGCTCCCCTTGATGCTGGTGCTCCCCTCGGTGCCGCTGAGCCTCCCGCCCCGGAAAAACCTAACTGTGGGTCCTAACCGCCGTGTCTCAGAATGCTCAGGACGTGTGCGGTCGGGAGCAATGCTCTCCATACCAACGGAGGAACACGTAGTTTATCCGTTCCGCGTTGGTCTGCCCGGGCGCCCTTCGTGTGGTGGATTGGAAACAAGGAGCGGTCTGGATCAGGGCCCAGGACGGCGGCTACGTACGGAGGGAGTAATAATTGGATGCGAGTTGGGGGCCGTGAAAAGGGCGATGGGATGTCTCAATGGCGGTAAGGAACGCCGACGTCCATTGGAGGTAGAGCCTCATGACAGCTGCTCTGTGTATGAAGCTCCATGTTTCCGTGCCAGGGAGCGGAGCGGTGTACAGTACAATATACGGCGCTCGGAGTACGCCGTACCGAATGACTTGTCGCCAACACCTGACTGGGTGGGTGTCGCTATCCCCACTACGCCTTGGATCGCGAACACAACGAGCCCTGCCCTAGCCGTATCCCGTGCCCAGTACGTGCGAGGTTATTACTGCTAGAATTGCGAGTCATACATGGCCGTCCGGCTCGGTGCTGGTGCTGGTGCTGGTGCCGGCCTTTGTTTACTCCAGACTGAGCAGTGGCCCCAACAAACCCCGCATCCCGCCGACTAACTGATGTGTCATGAAATCATGAGCTGCCTGGCGGGGCGATTCCCAGAGGAGACTGTGTGTAACCCCGTTCCCCTCCTCCTCCCCTCGGGAGATGGCCGCCGGTGATCGCGTATCCAAGCGGCGTAAGCCCAACCCCAAAAACGCCTGCACTCTAGGCAACCCTCGATCGGTTCACTCGTTCGCGAGCAGAGGGCCTCCACCTTCCTGTCGCAGATACAGACGTAATTATCCCAATGGGACAGTCCTCTTAGTCAGGGCAGAGCTGAAACGGAACACAGCCCTTTTTCTGGGAGTTGAGTGTGTGCTGTCGCATCTGCGTGCGTGCCTCGCGATGGCTGATGATTAACAGAGGAATAAGCATGGTGGGTTTTTCTCGAAGGCTATGCCAGCGAGGCGGAGAGGCATCCAACCCCATCTGCAAAGAACAACAGCCACTCCGTGCTACCGCAATGCTTAAGCGGATGCCCATCGTCCGACGGAAGCAATCAAGCGCGGTCTGTTCTGTGTGTGCTGTGTGCTGCGTGCTGTGAGCTGTGAGCTACGAGCTGTGTGCTGTGTCGCTCGGTCTGGAGAGAACGCTAGACGGCTTTGGAAATTGCCACTCTCATCGCCTCTCCTCCAGTGGCTCGGCGCAGGAAAAGCCCTTTCACCAGAGCAAGCTGATTTGTGCGCGTCATATGATAATGCTTTTTTTCGCTTTGCACGATGTGGACCGCTTGCAGCCTAATTAGGGACCATTGACTCATCGCGAGGCTGAGACTTTGATTGGCACAAAGAAAGGCCCTCAAACGTGGGCACATGAACCCACGACGGGTCAGACAGGCGATTTCCCACGCTGTACGAAGTATCCTGTTTCGGAGCGTTTGAGCTCAGGGTTGTGCATCCAAGACGCCGACCTCGCCATCGAAGCTGCACGATAGTTGAGCCGGCGAATCAGCAGCGCTTTGCGAGATGGAAGCGGGGAAGCACGACCACTGTTCTACGAATTGCAGCGGCCGTCATTGGACAGCGGGATGGGCCCAAGGGTAAGGGTAGAAGGGGCAGTTGGGGCAGCAGTCAGTGAGGCAGGGTGTGGTCGGACGAGGTTGATCAGTTTGATCTCGGGGCTGCTTGGTTTGGCTGTGACGCAGCAATCAATGCCAACAACCCCAACGGCGATATGGGGGATGGGAGGGAGTTGGGGGAGACGCTTCCTCTGTCCGACATGTCATGCCCAGATGATCCAGGCGAGTGAGCCAGACGATCCAGACGATGAGCGGGCGCGCGTCGTTGATGGCGGCGGATATTGCCGCCCAGTAGAGAGGCGAGCCACAGCGAATGTCGCGGTTTGGGTTGTCGCCCGCGAGTGACTCTGCCGGGACTCACAATGTACAAGTGCAATCAATATAGCAAATACAAGATACCCTGCACCACAATACGGGTGCGGAGGGTGTGAGTAGAGCGTAGACTGCCCCGTACCAGGCCCAGTGGCGGGCGGAATGTGGCAAACACGACTCCCTCCTGCCAGGCGCGATGACCCAGGTGGAGGCGTGTGTGACAGAAGGGATGAAGGGATGAAGGGATGGCGGTAATTAGCACCGAGAGCCATGGCGATGGACACACGGCTGCGAAAAGAAAGCATGACGGGGGCCATTATGGCCATTGCTGCTGCTGCTCCGGAGCATGTATGCTGTGCAGTAGTCAGCGTCGGTCGTAGCGTCTCTGTCCGTGGAGGGTGGGTGGCAGGGAGGCGGGCTTTCCCTGCGCTCAGTGGTGGGTTGGCTGCGCTGCTCTACAGTAGGGCACGCACTAGGCGGCTTTGGCCTGCCAGCACTAGAGTCACTCCTCCCCCCCCGCTCAGTCGCTGCTGCTTCTAACAAAACCCGAAGGGGGCCCGCGACCGATGCTTGTCTCCCTCTCTCCACGACGCCAGCCATGGTCGAGATAATAGCTCCACGAGCGACTCTCTGAAGTCCGCAGTCCCGCACCTCGACTCGTCGTCTCCCAGCTCCCCCAACTCCACTCAGACCCCTTCCTCTCCGCCCACTCTGCAGTCTTCGCCCGCCCCATCCATCGTCCGCCGTCCGCTCCTTGATTGTTGTTGCAGCGATACTCTCCACTCCGGCTTTTTTACGATGGAAATATAGAGCGGTGTTACTTTCTTTCTATTTCCTACGCTATGGGCTTTGTTCCTTTCTCGCAGACCACGTCCATGCCACCTGGCAATCACCCCTACGCCTCATCGATATCATCTTCCGCCTCCTCTTCATCTTCCTCTGTATTTTCTACCGACGGAGCGTCGTCACAAACCTCTGCTTCATCTGCAAATTCGCTGCAGATTCTGTGGGAAACTGACAGTGTCGACACCTACACGTACGCCGACTCGTCCTTGCCTGCACATGACCTCGCGGCGAATGGCGTATCAAGGTCTCTCCGAAGGTGCCAGGGAAAGCACTTTCGCGTCGCTCCCGACATTATTGCAGATGACTGTCGCTCAAAACCCGATTCAACCTCGGTTTTGGGAGGGGCCGTTCCGCCAGAGCAACGGAGGCATCCAAGGAGAAATAGTCGCTCAGGACTGGATTGTGAATCCACGACAGGGTATCAGCACCCAATACCATCACTGGAACGACAAAGTGCCCGAAAGGTCAATTTCGTCGACAACCTAGTCGGTAAGGTCGCCCAAGACTGAAATCCAATTCATGGAAGCCTGCTAAATTCGCACTGCTGCGGGAAGACTCTGCTGCCCAGATAGTTGAGGTTATCTGGCCCCTTTCAGTGGTGGCTTGTCGAAGTGACAGTTCTCTAAGTGGTAAAGGGGTACTCCCTCTTAGGACCTTCATACAGGAAACTCTACGGAGGTCGCGGACAAGTTATTCTACACTGCAAGTTGCCCTTTACTACCTAATCGTGCTACGACCCCACGTCCCGATTCATGACTTCACTATGGAGCAACCAGAAGATAGCGAAGGCCTTCGGGCTTTACAATGCGGTCGCCGGATGTTCCTGGCTGCGTTGATCCTGGCGTCCAAGTATCTCCAGGATCGGAACTACTCTGCTCGCGCCTGGAGCAAAATATCGGGACTCAACACGCAAGAGATCAACCTAAACGAAATGACATTCCTTTCCGCCGTTAACTGGCGGCTTCACATTTCGGAGACAGTCTTCCAGCGATGGACCGATATCGTTCTCAAGTACACCCCATCTGTACCTCCACCACCGTCGCCAAATTCATCGCCCTTCAGCGTTGAAGAAAACAAACCAGATTGGAGCTCTGTGATTCCTATTTTGACCCCAAATCTGGATACTGTGGAGCTAGGTGATTCGGGTAGCGGTAGAATCGGGTCCAAACTAACTACAGACCACAAGATGCGGTCACCCAAATCGATCGCAGGCAATGATCTCTACGACCTTAGTCCTATCGCTAACGACTCTAGGCCAGCGTGCATGTATAACATTCCCCGTGTTTTGGAACCACAACCTATTGCATTTCACGCTCTGCTACAGCCACTTCCGGAAATGTCTCGGACGCCAACTCTACCGACGCCCCTACTCACTCCTCCGACAACCGGATTCAATACCCCTGCAGTGGGTATCGGGTCTTTTTGTCCTAGTGTGAGAAGGCCGTCTATTGGAGCGGCGATGGCTCAAGTTCAGAGCATCTGCAATGCACGTACAACAATAGATCGGTGGACACCCCTACCGCGCGTTTCATCCCGCCCCAACCTCAAAGATGTATGTAATCAATCACACGCACGCACCCCCGTCATCCGCTCGCTTCAAAAAAAGAAAAAAACAAAAGGGAAAAAAAGGCCTCACACATGGCTGGATGGGGGGTGGAGCCCGGGGGTCGAGATGGACCCCGGGTCTCGAGGTGGACCCCGGATCATGAGGTGGACGCCAGGTCATGAGGTGGAAGCCGGGTTATAGGGTGGGCCCCCGGGTTATGAGGTGGATCCTGGGTCATGAGTGGACCCCGGGGGTAACAAAGTCGAGATGAGATACGAGAAGGCAATGTTGGCTTGTAGAGTAGACGTGCATATCGCGAGCGAGCGAGCGGCGCAGGGACTTTAATTTTCCTCCCTGCCATGTCCTGTGCAGTATTTTTTTTTTTGTTATTTTCTCTTTTGCTTCTGGGCTTGTTTTTAGGGTCTGCACGCAGTACGTAGGATGAGGAAGTACTACTAGGTAGGGCCTGTCCAGTCTAGTCCTACTGTGAGCAATACAAACAAAATAAAAATTTAAAAAAAAAACCCCCCCCATCAACCAATCTTTTCTTTTCTTTTTTTTTTTCTTTCTTAAATTTTTTTTTTAAATTTAATTCTTTTGGGGCGGGTGTTTTCCCTTGACCAGGAAAAGCAGAGACGTCTTGTCCAACACGCCATTCGCCCAATTCACCGCCCATCATCCCGCTAACACCTATTTTTTTTTTAAATATTATTTTTATTTTATTCCATTCCTATTCTATTATTATTATTACTATCCGACACCGGGCGGGGGCATTCCGGGCGATTTTTCCCGCTGGTGTAAAAAGTGTAAGTGTAAGTGTAAGTGAGTGGTGTGGTGTGAGGTGAAGTGAGGTGAGGTGAGGTGAGGTAAAGTAAAGTAAAGTAAAGTAAGGTGAGGTTAGGTTAGGTAAAGTAAAGTAAAGTAAAGTAGAGTGAGGTGAGGTAAGGTTAGGTTAGGTAGAGTGAGAGGTAGGGTGATGCGAGGGACTTTTTTTTATATATATATATATTTTTTTTTATATACACACATATGTTGGGGGCTGGCTTTTTTTTTTTTATTTTTTAAATTCTTTCTGAATGGAAACCTATGGCTGGGCCCCCACTCTGACAAGAAAAAAAAAAAATTTAAAATAAAAAAAATAAAATAAAATGTGCGAGTTTGGATTGGATCCCTTCCATCCATCATCGCCAATCAAGCAAGGCCTTGGGCGTCAATAAAAAAAAAAAAAAAAAGGAAAAAAACAAGGGCTCAAACTTCGTTCATCCAGGGGATGGAGCTCATGGCACCCTCTCTCTCCACTGCTTTTGCTGCCGCGCGATTAGCCCACTCGACCGCGTCTCGGATGTTGAGTCTCTGCCCTTCCATCTTCTGCTGTACCAATCTCACTGCATACGCACCGACAAACGTATCGCCCGCCGCAGTGGTATCCACAACATCAGCCTTCACCCCTGGCACATGTCCCTCCTCCTCCTCGCCACTGGCGCCAGTTCCGTCAGCCGGGTCTCCAGAGACGAACCACAAACCGGCCTTCCCAAGTGTCATGACGACGTTTCTCGCCCCGCGGTTCTGAAACTCCCTCCCCACCTTGCTCAAGTTGGAGCAGATGTACTCCTCGGAAGCGCCGTACAACGCCGCCGCCTCGGTCTCGTTGACAATCAGGTGGTCCACTAGTCTGTATGCCCAGGGCGGTAGTGCCGTTGCAGGAGCGGGGTTGAAGAGGACCGGGACTGGTGGAGTGCAAGCTGCTGCCGCGCGGAGGATCGCCAACACCGTTTCAAGCGGGATTTCGAGCTGCAGGATGAGTAGATCAGGGGTTGGTGCCGTCAGTGAACTAAACGCCTCTGGTCGGAGGCTTGCATTCGCGCCCGGGGAGAGGAGAATACGATTCTCGCCAGACCCTTCCTCGACCAGTATGACCGCCACGCCCGTAACCTCGCCCTCTCGGACCTGGACACCAGAGGTATCCACACCATCACGCGTCAAGGTCTCGATGAGGTTTTGCCCAAACAGGTCACTCCCTACGCCGCCCTCCATGCGAACAATAATGGTTCCAGACCCATTATTATGGTTGTTGTCGTTGTTGTTGTGGCCATCACAACGCTCGTTGTTGGCCCTTGACAATGACTCTCGCGTTCTCGAGAGCCGCGCGCAGGCCACGGCTTGATTTGCGCCTTTGCCTCCGCAGCCGATACTGAACGACGACGAGTTTAGGGTTTCGCCGGGAGATGGGATGCGGGAGGTGCGGGTAATGAGGTCTGCATTGAGAGACCCGATAATGGTGATGACCGGTCGTGACATTGGATATGCTGCTGGGGTTACGCGAGAGTTGTCGTTTCTCCAAACGTGTGCTGCGTGGGATTGCGGGATTGCGCGGTGCCACCTTGATAGTCAAGTACTGGGACAGGACGACATCGCGTGATGGGTTCATCTCAACTTAGCCGTGTTGTGTCAGCCTTGCACTTGTACCACGGAAACCATCTCCATTGAGTATGTGAACAAGTAAATTACAGTGTACACGTGCTACGTTTGTGGTTATGTGACAAGAGGAGGTGACAAAGGAGAAAAAAATTTCCCCGCCGGGTATCCAGTGAAACAGTAGTTGTGAGGGCCATTCGCCCTCAACCTGTGGAACGCCATACAAAAAACACCCTCTTCAAGCTCGCTGACCGAAAAAGCGATGGAAAAGCCCAGATCAGCACCGGGGCCCTGCTGGCGACGCCCTACTGATCGGGATATTAAGGAAAGAAAGAATCAAAGAAAGAGGCTTTGTACAATGTCTATAGCGCGTAGTTTTCCGTATGTAAAAAGATTTCGTCCTTGAAAGGGTCACCCCAAACATCGTGCTGAAGGCCGGCCACCGTGTTGGCTACATCCTCGCGCATGGCCGGAGGCCCGCAGACGTAGACGCAGGTCCGCTTTCCAAATTCGGTAGACAGTTCGCGGAGCAGATACGGAAGGTCTGGCCGGCCATACTCGGTCAGCCAGCCTTCCTTCTTCCCCACAGCCGAAACACCAAAGGCAAATCTGACCAAGCTCTTCTGGAACATCGTCGGCGTAGCAGGGAATCCGAACTCAAAGTTGGGCTCCTCAGGTCGAGGTATATCGGCTAGCGATAGCGTCAACGAAGGCTTCTGCCGTTTATGTACTGGTTGGGGAGGCTGGAGTTGATCCTGTTTCGGGAGAGCGGTGATACGATCCTCGTTCTCCATGCGGAGCTCCCTTTCACGTTCCGGATCGCCGGCGGCTTCATCTCGTATGAGGGCAGAACTGCGTTTGCTAGCAATCCCTTGGGCAAAGTTGTTGAGTTTTTCGTGGAGGATGTCGCTAATAACATTGTCCTTCTGCGATATACTCATGCCAGCACCGTGCCGCTTCGCTGCAGTGACAAAGAAACGGCATCTTACGGAGTCGGGCGGTGCATATTCCCGACAGATCCGGAGCTCTTCCTTAAACCAATCCACGGCCTCTAGGCGTTTAATCGCCCACAGAACGTGCACAGTTTTCGTTATTGCTTTACCGTCTCTCATTCTCTTGACGAGGTCTAGCAATTGGCTAACGAGGGCAGTGACACCGCTTCCTCCGGCAACAAGTACAACGGTATCGAATGATTCCATTTGTCTCTTCATGCCTCCGTAAGGCCCATCCAAAAACGCTCTATAGGTCTTGTAGGGGCCTTTGGCGATTGCAGCCTGCAATACTTTCCTAGTGAACCCGCCAAAGGGTCGGAAGACCAGGATCATATCCCGATACTCCTCTCCATATTCTGATGGAAAGTCCTCGCTGCAAAGCGAGGTCACGGTGAAGGGGTGGTTCTCAAAAATGGAGATGCCCGGCATTCTGAGGTACACATATTGGCCAGGGCGCCATTTAACTTGCGTCGGAATCGTAACCTTGAGAGCGTTCTCCGGGAGGATGGTCACGGCTGCTTCGTCCCCAACTAGCCAGGACATACGCCACGGGTTTGTCCAATTGAGTTTGAAGAGACGAGCGAACAGCGAGAGCACCCATATACTGAGAGTTGCGAATAGGTAGTGCCAGGACGTTAGGTAGTTGTGACAGTGCCAGAAGAGCATGGCCAGGTACAATATGGCGACAGGCGCGTGCAAAGCGACGAAGAGTTCATACATCCGTCTTCGAACGATCGGTAAAGACGCAATACAAAGCCAGAGCAGAGGCACTAAGCTCGCAATACCTTTGAATACGGGAGTTAGATACCTGATTGGAGTGGGAACCTGAGGCTTTGGGTACATACCGGTGCCATATATCGGTCCCTTACCAGTAAAATATGTCTTGAAAACTGCCCAACCGCCTTGATCCCAGACCGGTTGTATGTAGAAAGGGATGGTGTGTATCAGACTGAGAAATAAGCATATATAACCGCCCCAGCGATGGAGGACGTTTAGTCGCTCATGTCCAATGCCTGTGATCATTGACACAAGGTTGGCCTTCATGCTGAGCGCGACTATCCATGGCGTCATGGCAACAGCGATCATTCCGGCTCGAATCGCGAGTGGAGGTGAGCCAAAGCGGATAGAGGCTCGATATAACGGCTGTGGTATGAAGCAGTAGAGCGTCACGAATGCAACGGCGCAGAAGACCAAGGCAATAACCCCGAGTGTGGGAAATGTAAATTCATGCTTTTTCCATCTCAACCTCGGGATCTGTCGATAGAAAAGCCACCGAATACCCGCGAGCGCATTGTTGAGCGGCCCTATAGCAGAAATGGATGACTGAGCCTTGGACTTCTCTAGTGAAGCATTGTCACGAGGAAATAGTTTGGCAGCCGTACTGTTAGTAGGCAAGCTAGTCATCTCGTAATCGCTCTGTGGTGATGAAGAGGCCTCTACCTCCATCGCCTCTTTGTACAAAGCCGTTCGAATCTTGTCGATCCAATAAAAATAAAGATGCATGAACACAGCACAGATCAGGAGGATTAGAGAGAAGTATACCCATCCCAGGGCATACTTGCCGGATTTCACCCATGGATCTTGTCTCTGGGCGTCGAGTAAGCCCTGGGAGCTGGAGTTGTTGGTCGGTATGGTTATTCGTTTTGCTAACGATAAGGCTTCTCGTTCAGCGACCTGAACGAGAGAGTCTAATTCCCGTGCGGCGGAGTTCGCGCGCTCCACCAAAGTCTTTATCGCCGTCATTCTCACAGAAGACTGTCCAAGTCCTACCTCTAGGGCGCCTCAGCTCTGAGAGTCTAGAGTCTTCCAGTTATCCGCGGCGTTGGAGATGGAGGGGGCGAAGGGGGGGGGGGGGGGGTGCGGAGGAGAAGCCTGAGTTCACGATATTTGTGAACAACGCTTGCAGGAACGGTTCAACGCCTACTTTCGTTAGATTTCTGGTCTTGTGGATTTCATGGGAGCTAGTTGGAAATGACTAGACGAGGTATCATCTACCTAAGCGGTAATCAGAACCCGTGCCATGCAACGCGGAGAGGATTGATGAAGCCGGCCGCAGTCCCTCGAGTCCCAACGTATTTTCAGGCGCAAAAACAAAACCTCAATCGGTATTCAACTGCCTACGCTAAAAAATGCGCAAATGCTGGTGTGAGAGTGCCAGACTCTCGCAATTAGGAGTAATCGTACAAGAGATCTTTGGTAGCGAATGTAAAGAGAGTGAGAGGGTCCTTTCAGCTAGTCGAGTCTCGAGGTCGAGGTATCGCGGCGGGGTTGACGGAAAGCAGTCCACGGGACTATATGCAAAAAGGCAAAGGGCCCTGGTCGGAATTGTGCGTGTCCCGACCTTTCCACGCAAGTGCGGAATCGCGGCGTCAATCAGAAAGGAGGTGATGTCTTCTGCTGGCGCCTGCGAAACGCCAGGATAATTGGCTCGATGGGTGGATCTAGGGGAAAAAGGTCTGCCAGTTGACGACCATGCAGCAGCTCTAGGCCCCATGCCCCGACTTTGCAGACCCAATCCCCACCACGCAATTCCGCCTAGGCACGGACAGGGCTAGAGCCCACGCTACGAGGGGCACGCTACGAGGGGGATCTTCGCCTGGTCGACATCTAGCATGTACGTAGGTAGGGAACCGCGATAAGAGCAGCAAGTCCATCAGGCATCAAGCATGCTGTAACACCTTAGCATCGTTCACCCCCGTAGTCATCTGCGGCCTGTCTGGGAGGGGGAGCTGTCGGTCCTACTATGTACGTAGTAGGCAAGTGAGAGGCCAGGCTCAGCTTCTCACACTCATCGAATGAGAACGGCGGCCGATGTGTGGCGTTGCTACTGGGGATTGTGTGCAGGCTTGGCAGAAGGGACTCCGGGCCGTGATACTTTGGAGTAGACCGGGCATGCCTCGCATGGGCTCTGGGGCATTCCTAATTGGCAAATGGTGTGCGTCCGTTACGCGCCTGCAGGATGCGTGTGCGAGTCTGGTGTGATAGCCGAGAGGTTGAGCTACTGGTCCTGTTGGTGGGGTTGGCGAGTTGGCACCCTTGCGCAACACGCTCGCAATAACAGCACCGTGGTGAAGCTGGAGATTAGAGTTTTGCGCTGCACGTTCCGTCCTTGCTATGCGGTGCGATGAAAGTGAGAATCGTCCAGGTGATGGGCGGGTACGACGTCCTTCTCCTCACTTGCCGGACCGCAACAACTCCATCTTGAAGCGGAGGACTGGGTTTTCACAATGCTCTAGCTCTTGTGCTGTGATCTTGAGATGCCTTTGCTTTTGTGCCCGTGCAGATGCCCTCACGCCCCATTGTGCGCAGCAGGCTGAGTCCGTGTGGGGCTGCTCTGAAAACTCTGTCCTTGGCAAGCACACCAACCGTTGTGCTGACCACCTTGCCTGGAGGTGGAACCAAAGCCACGATTAAGCCACGGCGCCTGTTCACAAATTCCCACGCATTGTGACAGTCAAGTGTCAAAGCAGTCGCCCTTTGCCGGGAGAGTATTAATATGCGTAGGCGCTCTGGAGTCGGTGATGCAGGTACAGCTTTTTCCAAGCGGTTAACTGCTTGTCGGTTTCCCCTTTGGATAACTTTCGCTAAAGGGGATAGACTTTGGATGAACTTTTTTGACGCCGTGACTGACTGAGGTTGTGCAGGAGGCTTTGATCGATAGAATATTAGATGGTAAAGTTCACCTTGATGGAATAATTTTGTTTTTTGATTTTTTTAATTTTTAGTTTTTTAAATGGTCATGATTCGTGACAAGATCGTGACTAACACGAGTCACATGACGCACACAAGCAGAACCTATTTCCAACCTCACCAACTGCAGGCTCATCAGCCAGCGATAGCCTCAACCTTTCATAATCGTTCATCTCAACAGACCCCAGTAAGACTATACCCTGACCTCGCTCTACTCTAGTGCCCGTCTCTTCGATTTCGAAAGAGTAGCGCCTGTACGGGACGCCAATACTGAAACTCGCCACTAGTCTCCAAATCTGATATCACTGCCGATAAACTCATCACCATGGGAAAAGTCCACGGCTCGCTCGCTCGTGCGGGGAAAGTCAAGTCTCAGACGCCAAAGGTATATAATTATCTAGATACACGACGTCCTCCTAGTTCCTAAGATAGGATGCACTAGTTGCGTCGTGGTCGTTACGGGAACATTGTTAATGTCTTTCCTATCTTCTAGGTTGAGCCCCAGGAGAAGAAGAAAACCCCTAAGGGTCGTGCGAAGAAGAGGATAACATACACACGCCGATTTGTGAATGTTACGATGACCGGGGGAAAGCGGAAGGTACGAACCCCAACCCTCCCAAGAACCTTCATTGCACTAGATCCCATACTTCTCTTTGGCAAATGAGTGGGACTTTGACGCCATATCTAGATGAACCCAAACCCCACCTCATAAGCATCTACTTGGCATTGATATTGCAGAAGGCGCTGTGGAGGATCTCAAGGTGGAGAATTTTTTGCCAAAGAGGGGGGAAGGACCTTTTGTGGGCAAATATGTATATTCTTACACCTGTCTCTAATGGAAATCCCGATGCCTCTCACAACCGATTCCAGAATACTGACCCTGCCCTATTATCGCCCTGAAGAGTTGGATTTGAATCTCGAGTGCGAGGTGCTGCCCGGAAAGTTAGCCTGCTCCTATCAACAAAAAACGCCGGGCGGGCTGAAATTGATACTTATGTCCCGCACGTGTATCTGCTCGGTCCTTTGGTAGTATTCCCTTTGCATGGTAGCAAGTTCAAACTGTATTGTATTGTTTAGAGAAATTACTGGTTTCGTGGGCAGACTCTCGGTGTCCCGCTGCAAATCAATATACTGTGGCCTAGATCACGGGTGCGTCTCCCGAGACTGCTCCGGGATACTCCCTTTGACAAACAAAATACACAGCAAAGCCTTGAGACTCCGTAGCAGGCCGACTGATTAAAGCCGCTGCGGAGGCGGAGGAGCCTGTCGCTCAATCCAGTCGATGGCGGAAATTAGGGTTGAGACTCGCTGAAGGGGTATCCGGACACACGGACTTGAGGTGCCATCGGTGCTGCGGATGCACGTAACGAGCCCCCCGCTCTTCTCTGGCCCTCCAATTGAGGCCGTCGTAAAATCCTGTTCTCCTTGAGCCGCCTGCGTCAGACCAGATTGATAGCCCAACATCTGACGGGTTACCCTGACACGCTTATCCTATTCGGCTTCGGCGCGGCAGGGGTTTTGCCGAAACACCAGGCAGAACATCCTCCAGAGGTCGAATCGTTCGAATAGAGGCTAATAGACGGGCAGAGGGTTGAAGGAACTGTCATATTCCTGGCCTGCTCCGTCGTGTGTACCGTGGCATATGGAATGCGCAGCTTCATGCGTGTCGAGTTTTGAGAGTGGAGCGGGTGAAACCGCAGCCGTCCCCTTAGCCTGGGGGAGCGGAGCTGCTATTGACGACGACGACAACCCGAGAGCTCCTTTTGGTGGAGGCCTTTTGACAATCGCGGGCAGAGAGGGCTCGTTTTTGTGATTTGTTGGATCTGTATTGTTGTGGTTGAGGTTGTTGTCGGGTTGGGTGGTCCGATAGGTATGCGCATGTTACATGTTCCTGAGCCCTACCGATTGTATTGATCGTGCACTGCTCTATTGTCGAGATCTTACTAACAAGCCTCTAGAATTTAGGAATTCCAGTATGTGCACACTGACCTTCTCACCCGCTTCTACTCCGTTCCTTTCCGTCTTGTACACGCACAAAGCGGAGTCTCATCTTCCCATCATTGCACACACATTATCCTGCGTTTACTGCATGCCCTGATTCTAGCACGACACATAATCTTGCGTATGGCCTTATCACTAGCACATTCCCGCCGTTTGTTCTAGATTCTACCTGCTAGGCAACTTCTTTCATACGCATTTCATCCCCCTTCAAACACCAAATGCCCCATGGTGCACCGGGCATCTTCACAAGCACAATGTCTGTGGGGTCGATGGGCATGGCGTTTGACTTCACTTTTGATGCTTTGGCAGCCGCACACCAGTTTGCAACAGGAGGGCTAAATTATCAGCTAAACCATCAGACTGCAGTTAGCCCGATCACTATGAAACCGATCACTGTCGAAGGAGGAGGAGTTTTTTCAGTTGAAGAACAACTCAGCCTTATGGTACGTTCAAGGCCTCTACCTCCCACCCCCAGCGTTACCGGCCTTGGGGATAGTAGTTTGACAATTCCTCTGAAGGCCGAGGAAATTTTCGAAGATATCCTGGAAAATATCTTGCACGAATGTGTCCTCAAAGAACACCGCGATGAGAAGATGCTGCGGGCCCAGTCCGCTGCGATTCTTGGGAAGCAAGCTGCAGAAGCAGTGGCCACTCAGGAATCGCTCGGACAAACCAATTCCTTGACGCCAAACGCCTCCCTGACGAGCTCGCCTGCTCCTACTTCGGGTTCTGCTACTGCAGGGAGCAGCAGAGCAGTGCACACTAAATCCGGCTATTTTGAAGATGGTCAGTATTACCTCAAAGGTAATCCTCTCGAAACACAGCAGGAAATCATCTGTGTGCGATGCGGTCTCCAACGCATAATGAGCCACTCGGAAGTTATCGACCCATACAAGAAGTACTGTAAACGCCTGCCATTTTATAATCAGCCGGGTCTTGATATCTATGGTCGCCCATTCATCCTGGAAGCGGGCGGATCAAATCGAAACGGAAAGGATAAAGATGTCGCTGCTGCCAGAACTTTAGCAGACCAAGCTTCTACACCTGGGAGCTTCGAATCGCCTGCTACAACACCACCAGAAGCTACAGCATCGAAGACGACGACGACGACCGCCACCACCAAGAAAACTCCACTTCCTCTTTTAAATTGTCGACAATGCAATCGAAGCTTCGCCTGCAATCGAATGGCAAATCACCTGAAGTCATGTCTCAACATCGGTGGCCGGAGAAGGGGCGGGAGAGACGCAAGTCAAGGCGCCTCGCAGAACGCCTACACTACGCCGTGTGGTAGTAAGACGGGAACCCCAATGCCAGAGCCAAGGAAGAATGCAGCGACAAGCCCGGGAAAGAGGGCCAGAGACGACGACGACTCTGACGACGAGCCGAAGAAGAAGAAGATCAAAAAGCCGACTCAAAAGAAACCAGCGCAGAAAAAGCCACCGGCCGAGAAGAAGAAGACGAAAGCTCAACTAGCGGCCGAAGCCAAGGCGGCAAGAGCTGCAGCAACGAAAGCTGCGAAAGAGGCAACAGAATTAAAGCTTCCGAAAGATGAGGAAGAGAAAGACGACACTTCGTCTGCGGCAAAGGTGATCGGGGTAAAAACCAATGGTGAAGCAGTTAATAAGAGAAAACGAAAGGCGGAGGCCCCGCCTAGTACGAATGGGGCTGCAAAGGGTGGAGACGAAGACGAGAAGGACTGCAGTATCACGCTCTCACAGGCGTCTTCGAGTACTCTGGCGGGTACTACCCCCCAACCAAAGAAACAGAAGATGGCCCCGAATGAAAAGCCCGCAAAGAATCCTGTGAGCAACTTCAAGGGTCGGCAGGGCAGTCCTGAAAATGGTGGACGGGTATCTAAATCTCCTATCCCTCCCCCGAAACTCGGCGCTCTTAGCACGCCGTCAACTTCTACAGTCCCTCAGCCACCCCCAGCTGCAGGCGTACGGCCTGGTATACCTTCGAAATCAGTCAATAGCAACACACCTCCCAAACCAAAGGCTCCAAAGAGGGATTCCTTTGGATCGGCCAGCAATATCTCCCCCAAGCCAAAGCCAAACGATTATGTAGCAGGCCCTAAGGCAGGGAAGACCCCACCGAAACCCCCCCTCTCTCCGATGAAGCCAAAAATTTCTGCTACCATTGGCGAACTCGCCGCCTCACCAGATGTCATGCCTTTAGCTTCTCCTACTCTGAAGAAAAAGCCTGCTAACGGAAGTCCCCTGAAGAAAGCTATCAAGGATAAAGATAATGAGGTGAACGCCACTAAGGAGAAGAAAGAGAAGGCAGGCCCAAAAGTAATCGCAAAGAGAGCAACGGGGGAGATTTCCGCGGCAAAGAAAACTGTGCCAAAGAAGCCGCGTGCTGGAAACGCGGATGAAGGTGATGAGGCTTAAGTAGTAGGTATACCGCAGATATGACAATCACGACGAATGGATCTGGCAGTCTCTCTTCAATGGCGGTTAGCCACATTTCCTTTCCCCTTCCAAGGTGGCGAATATTTTCCTCTTTCTGGGCTGCGGGGACTTCACTGTAGCGCGATGCATTCTGAGTTTTGGTATTTGTGAACCCGCGAACGTTTAGCATTGGGACTACGGTGCATATCTGACTCTTGTTCTATCGCATAAGCCCGCACTATTTTCACATCGACAACTATAAGGCAGTTGATATTACTTCACCAGCTTTTGTAACTTCTGTCTCTTGTGCATAGTCGACGTGGTATTTCCCACCACGATAGCGGCATTTTTCAAAGGAGCCATGGGGTGATTCTGAGGACGGAATCCCTGAGAAGGTTGGCTAACGTCGCCAAAAAACATCTTTCTGATCTCTTGAAAGAGTGTCAAACTCCCCATATTTGTCTTTGTTGTCTGCTGTGTTTTTCTGCTTTCCGTCTTTTCGAGAGGGCACAGGGATGAACTAATTTCTGGGGCATGGACTTCCACTCACAGGAAAAGGACGGAAGAGGTCTTTTTCCCTATGTTTTGCGCACAGGTGTATGGCGGTTGTGACTACAAAAATACGATTGGTGTCGTTTGGTCGGATGTTTACTTCCTTTTGTTTTCCTGGTTTGATTACTCGACGTACATAGGCTTCCTATGAGATCAGACTATGTTTGTAAATAAACTTGGAGCAAAAATGGGCCTTGAAGCGATAATCAAATAAACTGGTTTTCGAAAGGACTGACTTCGGTTCTGGTGCGGATAACTGAAGTAACTACGAGTCAAGATCCGCGTGTGAGACGAGTCGCGTCCCGCAACTTCGCGGTCTGCCTGACCAGCTATGGGAGAAATCTCCAGCTCCACTGGTGCAGAAGGAGGATATCCAACACTAATGACCGGCTTAACGCCACCACAGACCGGTCTGCGAAACCCCCGTTATCTTAGTGAGCACGATAACTGACTCCCCACAGAACATCTCCACCGTAATGATGACCGAACCACGACCACCACCGCTGCGTCTCCGAGAAGCCCAATCAACACCACCACAAATACAACAACTGCCTGACCCCCCACCAAACCTCCCCCCCCTCCCCGCCCACCTAACCCTCACTCCAATAACCACCCCACACCAACTGTCCCAATTCCGCCGAATAACCACCCTCCTCCTCCCCATCCGGTACCCCACAACCTTCTACACTGAAATCCTCACCAACCCCTCGACAGCCCTCACTCTAGTCGCCAGCTACGCGCCGCCGCACACACCCCCTACCGTGGTGGGCGGAATCCGCTGCCGCCTCGAAGAGGGAGGGGACGGAGAAAAAGAAAAAGAAGAAGCAGGAGAAGCGGAAGTAGGAGGGGAAACCCACCCCCTACGTGGCACCAGACGGCTCTTATATATCCTAACGCTTTGCGTGCTGGCGCCGTACCGCAGCTTGGGGCTGGCTACGCATTTGCTCGAGGGCGTTGTGCGGATGTGTGCGCGGGGGGGCAGCGGCGGCGGGGTTTATGCTCATGTGTGGGAGGCGAATGAGGAGGCGAGGAGGTGGTATCGGAGGAGGGGATTTTGGGAGGAGGAGGGGAGGGTGGAGGGGTATTATCGGAGGTTGAGGCCGCAAGGGGCTGTGGTTGTGAGGAGAGCGTTGGTGTTGGTGGAAGAGGGGAAAGGGGCGGGGGCTGGGGCGGAGGCGGAGGAGGCGGATGAGGATGTTTGATTGGGCTTCGAGTCTCCTTCTCTAGGCATTTGATTTAGGCGTTACGTAGTTACGAAGTCGTCCTCACCGGACACAAAAGATACGCTCCGTATCTTCACCCACTCACATAGTGCACGGCTACACATCATAATCCCCAACGACGATAGGATTATAGCCGTGTTCTGCTTTACGAGAGAGATCGTTGGTATCTATCCTTGTTCAATACGGAGAGACGCGATTAAAGTCAAATGGTCAATTTGTAAGTTATAGAAAATCACACATTCTGTAAGTTATAGAAAATCACACATTCATATATGTAACATCGAGACAATGAAATAGAAGAGTTTCTACAGTTCCCCGCTGTTCCTCTACGGGCCGTTCGGGAGAGGCATTCTCTGCCTCCACCGGGGGTGCCGCCAGGTCCGTGACCTCCAATACCAAAAGTTCCTACGTACACCCAGGGCCTCGGACAAATCAGTCCACAGCCGTCAGCGCAATCAAAGCTGCACCAACTCCACTGCCGTCCTTTGCGATGCCAAACCGGATTCTCTTTTCTCCTTCCTCACCAATATCGGGGATTTCCCGCAAGGCTTCGCGCATATAATCCTCGAATCCCGGGAAAAACTCAACAAGGGAGCCGTCAAGCCCAATATCTATAATACTCTCCCCGTCTACAGTGGCTCCGCTGGTGGGCCCACCGGTCCGGTCAACCAGTGGTGCAGCGCTTGCCTTTGATTCGACGCCGGTTGAGGATGTAGCTGTGAGTGTTAAAAAATCTCCCGGGTGTTCTGTAATATCGCTGCTGGGCTCGGGTTTCGTGGAAGCTTCAGTTAGTCTGCCTGTCGCAAGTACAACGGCGCCGATTGCTACAGCCCCGAGTCTGGCGCTCCTCTTGCCAATCGCAGTGACGAGTTCTTTGACGGCTTTCGCATCTTCAGTACTGGCTGCGCTAACACCTAGATCCCCGTCAAGTGCCTTCTTGGTAACCTCCAAGTCAGGAGTCACGTCGCCCTGGACGGTACTTAGGAAGCTGGTATCAATTCCCCATATTTGATACAATGGACTGTTATTGGCGATATTTGCGCTCGAGCCTGGGTCACTGCTGCTTGACGCCTCACTACTGAATAGTTGGGCCTCTGGAGAGTGGACGAGCGCTAGGATGGCGCGACGTAGGATCTCGCCCAGGAACATACCCGACACCCGCTTCTCAAACATCTGCATGCCCTGGTTTACGCTCTCTTTGTCAAGTCCTTCGTCATATGGGGAATTAGGAAGGACCCGAAGTCCATTATCGAAACCGCCCCACTCCGTATTGACGATCATCTCGCCTGTAGATTTGTCGTACTCTGCCTCCGTATGTTCTGAAATTTTCGTTATCTTACTTAACTTCTCCACGTAGGCGCCGTTGGTGCCGGTGCCAAAGATACCACCTAGAAGAGTCCCTGTCTTTCCGGGAGACGTATAAGATCGAGCCATAAGGGTACCGACGGTGTCATTAACCAAGGCAGCGACCTTGACTGGAAGACCAAGGGCATCAATCTCTTCTTGCAGGAGAGCGCAAATATCTTTGCCAATCGCATCCTTGAGGTCGTAACCTTTAGTCCAGCGCATGAGGTAGCCCTTATTGATGCCAACCTGATCAACGGGAAAACTAAAGGTAAAGCCTAGCTTAAAAAAATGATCACCCCCCTCCCCCGAGAGAGATTTTTTGTGGCGGAGCTCAAAGTGCTCGTTGTGGTGAGTCTTCAGGAAGGACTCGAGTTGCTTCGCAAGAAATGCAAAGAGTTGTTTCGACGTCGTTGGCGCCACCATAAGCTCTTGAGGAATAGCAACCTTGGACTGAGTGAGTGTGAAGGTACTGTTCCCATGCAGTTGGATGGAGCAGACACGGAAATTGGTTCCACCTAAGTCAACAGCGAGAAAGAGACCCTGTATGAAATAGCAGAGTTAGTTAGGGGAAATTTTTCCTAGTAGATGAAGCCGACCACTGACTTTTTCCGTGCCATTTGGAACAGCAGTTACGTACGTGGGTATCATGGCCATGCCAATTGGGTGTGCGCTCTGCCGGCCCTCATCTATTTGGGGGCGTGAGTAATACTATCCCTTAATTTCTGCACAGTTTGATCGTGCTCACCCATCTCTCTTAGAAACGCTTTAACTCCCGCATTCACCGCCTTAGGAGGGTATTCAAACTCCGCCGCCACCTTCTTGGCTTCTTCAAGCAGCCCCATTTTGCGTACCCTCGAAGGCTTGCCTTCGGCTGGAAGCGGGGATGGACTCTTGCAGACAGCGTCCTGGAAAAGTACCGCCGTTGGGGAGTATGTAGAGGTTGAGCGAGTAGGAGTGTAGTCCTCTCCAAAGACCCTGTTTCCGCTACGGATCTGAGGAAGAATGAATTGAATGACTAGAACAATTGCTAGAAGAACAAACGATAAAAGTTGAACCCTCGGTACTGGAGGCCGCTTTGACGGTTTGACAGGGGAGCTGTATCGGCGACGATTGACAATGGGAAGGGTCGGGCCCGCACTTAAAGAAGGTGATAGAAGGGGAGGAGATGGTAGTGGTGACGAAGACGCAGCGGTGCGGGCCCGACATTGGCGGGGAATGACGTCGGGAGACAACACGGCGGTTGGACTGGGGCAACAAACCTAATAGGGAAGGCGGCGGGGTCAAGGTGGCAATAGAGGGGCCAGATCCAGGCAGGATCCAGCTAGCAGGCAGAGGGGCCCAACCAGTCGACCAGCGTGGTGGACTTTTCCAAGTTGTACCACCTCCGTTACGTTCTAGTGGTTCTAGTGGTTTTAGTCGCTTTTGTCCGGAATCTGGGAGCTAGTGCAAGAGACCAACCAACGCCGCCTTTGGAAACCGGCCAAGGGAAATGAATAATGAATTCGGTATTGCGATGGGACCTGGCAGAGCCAGATACCGACGCAACAGAGAACGCACGTCCTCGCCGCGGTGGGAGGCGGAAGGACAGTGAGGGAGAGACGTTGACGGTGGCGCCGAAGTTGGGGTGAGCTTACTCTGTACTACAGGTCATCACAGGTGGCGTTTTGCACGGCCGAAACCTGAGGGTAAGAGGTTGACCGCTGGTGAAAGACAAGAAACGGGTTACAGACTCTACAAGTTGGGGACTAGGTGCGACTCTATACGGAGCACAATGGATCCCCTTTGGGTACGCAGGCCGTTCAACTCAGTTACTTACCGGGACGTTCAGAGTACTACTCTGTACATACAAATAAAGCAGCCACTTTGAGATACACTATCCACGCGAGCACAAAGCTTTTTGCAAGTCCACCATCTAATCTGCATGAAGCCGCACAATAGGTTCGACGGCGGTCAATTGGCCATGTCCATGTCACTGGGTAAAGTGTTGCACACAAAAGTCTGCGGCAATTGATGACTAACCAACCTGTGCTCCCGAAACTGAAAAACATGAACACCATCGGTCTCGGAACACATAGACGGGAAACCAAACTGTATACCTGCACAACCATGGGCTCTTCCGCCTCGAAGCAGACCCCCGTACAGGCCTCTGAGCATGTTTTCACTGCGTATGTCATACCGCTTTTCCAATGTCTCTAACCATTGCTCCCTGATTGCTGACGAGAACAGCGGGACGCCGGTCAACTTCTCGCAAGGGCTGATTGAGTCTTTTCAGAGCAATCCCGAGGCACGCCCCTAGATTGCCCCTGCACTTAAATTGCTCATTGCTAATGTGGATGCCGTACAGACGGACTCAACCCGCGAGAAGACCCTCGAACTTCATATCCAATCCCGCGTCGCCGCCGAGCTCGAAAAGCTCCGTGAACGCGAGTCCCGCCTGCTAAAAGAGCTCGAGGACCAGATATCCAACGAGCCCCCCCCCTCCCCAGAAAACCCAGCCCTCCGACAAGTAGAATCCCCAACCAGCACCACTGTTCATGAATCAATCACTTCCCTCCGCAGTAAACTAGCCTCAAGACGGAAGCTGGAGGAAGTGGATGAGAGCGTGGAGAAGGCAAAAGACAATGTAGTGAGATGCCTGAGGGAGAATGACCGGAGGCCATTGGACTGCTGGAGAGAGGTGGAAGCGTTCAGGAAGGAGGTAGGGAGGCTAGAGAGGAATTTTGTGGAGAAGGTTATTGGGTGAGATGATCGTTGGTTGAGGAGAAGGTGGAAGAGAAACTGTATTATATGCTGGCTGAGCCCTAGTCGAGGTCTCTACATGAATACTGGTAGAGAGGAAGGGTCGGATGTCGTTCTCCCGGGGGGGAAACGCAGGGGCATGTACTATGCAAAGGGAGACGAAAAAGGCGTTGATAGAAGGGCGCCGCCCTTCTCCATCCCTCAGGCTTTCCATCAGGGCCTTCCGTTGATCCACTAAGGTGGAAGCATGGGAGGCCGATATAACCATAACTATTTCTCTAACCGATTAAAAACGAGTGAACGCCATCTAAACGGATCTTCCGAACCCTTCAAATCCCCGCCTTTTCATCCCCCGTCTCGTTCTCCGCATTCACCACAAACGCGCCACCCAACAGTATTGCTGGCTCCTCGATATTATGATGTTCGTAGCTGTCTCAGTTAGACGCTCGATTTTTCTCGGCGATATCTCGAGGGAAAGGAGCCCTCACCTCAACGTACCAACCCCCCCGGCTTCCAACAAAAATGCTGGCCCCTCATTTAACGTCTTCCCCACCCACCTCATCGCAAAAGCCCTTAAAATATGCCCATGCGCCACTATCAGTACATCTCCCGTCTTTCCTCCACTCCCACCATGCCACCGGCCCCTAATCTCCTTAATCAACGTATCCACCCTCTCCGTTACCTCTTCGGGTGACTCCCCGCCTTCGCATCCATCTCGCCAGATATCCCAGCGGGCGCCCTTTTCAACGATACCTTTGGAGGCCCGGAGATCGCGGATTTGAGCTGATGTGAGCCCTTCGTAGTCACCATAGTCCCATTCGCGGATCAGGGGGTTGACAGTTATGTTAGCGGGGCAACGGAGCAGGTTGGGTTGTATGGAGTCTGAAGAGGGAGCCCAGGGTAGGGGATTGGTGAGGTTTAGGCCCAGGAGTTCAAAAGTTCGTCGGGCACGGGAACGGGGGGACACATAGCTGTACATTCGACGAAAACAGTAAGCCCAGTTGCAATCGGATTGTCACATTCCTGAGTCTCACAACGAGTAACTTCAAGACTCCTATTTCCACTTGTTACAACTCACATATGTGCAATCTTCCCGGGGACTAACAACCGATCGCTCCCTACGAGCGCCCGTCCCGTAGCACGGATCCGCTGCTCGCCGTTCGGCGTCAGCGAGAGCTCTGTCGTGCTTGTGTGACGGCCATTGAGGGACCACTCGGTTTCCCCGTGGCGGATGATGAAAACGCGGGGCGAGGCCATTATTCGTTTCACATATGAGGACTCAATGGCTGGTCAATATTGTACATGTGCGAGAATGAGCGAGTGTAGATGAGTGGTCGAGGCGGGGTCAATCCTAAACCACGCAATAGAGCCCCACCAATGTGGACATGGAGGATAAGCTTCCGCATATCCCGTCCAGATGATGCACGGCGGTTACATCAACACGCTCTTACTCATCTAGTTGCAGGCCTTTCGTAAGTAGTGGGGACGTAATCGGGCGTGTACCAGCGACATCTAGGGTTGGAGGAGAAAGATCAGGAGGGGTTTTTAAGGTCATCAAGAGTGTTTAAAATGGATGGTTGCAGCTGGCTGCGAGTAGCCATGGATTGTTAGTCCCGATCGATAGCACTCGAGTGTCAGTTAGGCATTGTACTCTGTACTCTGTACTCTATCCCGGGGTTAATATCGCGGGCAACAGGAACGCTCGGCTGCGCTTATGTGCGCACCCGAGTCCCTCGACGACATCATCACCGGCGCATATAACCACTGGGATTTATGAACCTGATGGCAATGATACGGCCGCGGCCACACCTGGCTCTAGGAGACCTCCAGTCCCTCCTCCACCCCGCCTTCCAAACCTCAGCCGCCCGGCTTCGGTGGCACCGCATATACACAACCCGGGTACGAGTCAAAAGCTCAACCCCCCAACAGCCTCCACAGACCGAGCCATCGCCGAAAACATACTTCCAATCGCCCTCCGAACCGCCAAAGACCTACTTCCAACAATCGTCCTCTGGACCCCCACCACCACCGCCACCCTCCTACTTTCAACCAGACACCCACTCACCACCACCACCCCCTCCTCCCCCTCGCCACCGCTTCATATTCCCCACGTACGTCTGGATCATCTTCTTTTCCTCCATTGGCTACTTCACCGGGGAATGGGTTATAGACTTTGTCATTCCCCCTGTTCTCCCGCCCATCTCTGACCCCGACTCCGCGCGCTATATCCGCAACCTGAACGTTGATCTAAATCGCCTCCCTATTGTCAAGGAGCTACGTCGATACCCTGAAAACTGGCAGGAGTCGGTGGCTTATTCCTCGGTTCCCCTTGAGGAGCGCAAGGGTGTGTTAACGAGTGGGGTGATGAGTGGTCCCGAGGCGATTCCAGTGCAAAGGGTTTTTGTAAATAGGAAGGATAATAAGGTGGTCAATATTGTCTGGTTTGGGTATGGAGTATGCGGGTGGCCGAGAGTGGTCCATGGGGGTGCACTGGCAACGATATTGGACGAGACGATGGGGAGAGTAGCTATTCCCTACTTCTCAGCTCAGACAGGTCGGGCGCAACTTCCCTCATTAGCCCTATACTCGCTATGGGAGATAGCAGGAAGTTTTTGCTAATAGACTGCTATCATAGGAGTGACTGCCACCCTCGAAATAGCCTATAGCAAGCTGGCAGCCCCAAACAAATTCTACATCGTTCGCGCAGAACTAGTACGCGACGGGGCAACTGACCGGAAGGCCTATGTGCAAGGCTCCGTCATCCCGGCTGTCGGAGAGGGTGAGGCCCCAGTCACGCAGGCAAAGAGTTTGTTTGTCGTGCCGAAAGGTTATGAATTGAGAAAGATGAAGGACCGGTTTTGAGGGGTGAGTCGGAGGAATAGTAAAGTGCGTTGCTTTAGTGTATATTTGGACAAAAACGGCCGGAGCAATTTGAGTGAGGGGGCATTGGGTATCCAACTAAGACATATATACAGGAAGATAGTCATATGTTTAAAATATTCTGCTCCTGAAAAAAAATCGATATGCACAATAAAAGCAAACGAGAGGATTAAGCAGGCCGCCCTTATGTTAAAACCGTACAACATCAACGTCATTTATCCCCCCTCTTCCTCCAAAATATAACAAAAATAATAGAACTTATCCACAAAACAACAAACAGCAAGCGGCAAACAGCCGGCAGGTGAAGAGGAAAGGACGAAGGGGCCGTACATATACCATACACAAACATTCATTCCATATCGACATAAGCGAGCAAAGCAAAGAAAAGCGGGGGGGGGGAAAGCGAAACGAGCGCTAGTAGCCAAGTATAGAGATAGATCCGCTCCACAGCAAGCAACTCCCCCCCTTCACACACCCCCGGACTTCCCTCCTCCCTAGACACAAAGACGCCAAAACATGTCTGTACGAAAGTACATCTGGTTAAGTTTGTCTGTTTGTATTTGCTGGGGGAGGAGGGGGGGGTGGTGACGGAAGGGACGAGAGGAAAAGGAAGGGAAAAAAAAGAAACTGGGAGTGAAATTGAAATTGATTCAAGACGATTGGAATGTAGTATGTCCTGCCCTGTCTGTCTGTCTGTGTGTGGCCGCGAGGCCCCCTGGGTTTCAGATCTTATTGGATAAAAAAAATTTTTTTTGGGGGTTTTTTTTCTTCTGCCTCCTCTCTCTTTCGTTTCTGTTTCTCGAAATTCGGGTTTTGAGCCGTTGTCACTGTCGTTTTTGTTGTTGTTGGAGGGGGTGGTGGTTTCCGTGAGGAAGTAAAATGGTGTATAGTAATAATAGTAAGGGGGAAGGGGTAAAAAATGAAATAAAAACTGGTGCCCTATTTGCTCCTACCTATGCTATAGGTGGAGCAAAAAATCGATACAGCAGAAAGGAAAAAACATACGCTTAGCCGCCCTAACTCCTAAATAATATAACCCCTACGCGGATATAGAACAAATTACCTCCCCAGTCTTCCCTCCAAGCCCTCCACCCGCCCCCTCCACCCCTTCACAATCTCACCCACCCGCCTCACCTTCTGAAACTCCCCCTCCAGCTCCTCAATCTGCCTAATAACCTCCCTAAACCGCCTGATTTCCGCGTCGGCCGCCTCCATGGCGCTCATGGCCCGTCTATTGCTCGTGTCTACGCTGCGCATGGTCTGGGCGTTGAGGTAATTGACGCGTTCTTGGATGGAGAGTAGGAGGCGGTCGAAGTGGTAGGAGAGTGCAGCGAGGCTGCGCGGATCGAGGAGGAGGGTATGGGGCTGGGAGGTGGAGGTGGTGCGGGTCGAGGAGGCGGGGGAGGCGCCGCGGCCGTGGGGGTGGTGGTGGAGGGAGAGCGCGAGGGGCTGGTGGCGGCGGAGGAGTTGGATTTCGTCGGGGGTGAGACCGAGTTGTGTGTCTGGGATTGAGGGGGCCGGGCTGGCCATTGTTGATGTGGCTCCCGCCTGTCCGCGGGCCCCCGAATTGGATGTTGTTGCGGCTTTCCTCTCGGGACTGGAGGCTGGAGTGGGTAGCTGCCCTTCTCTCCGTCGATCGTGGAGGAAATAGAGAGCACGGGAGGGATTGGTAGTTGCAGCTATTCCTTCATCTGGTCCCTCTCTGCGAGTGCCGGCGCATCATTCCCTCTCCGTCCTCCGGCCCGCCACGCCACGTTGTTGCTGCGGTCCAGCACCCGAAAACCGCTGCGGTGGATGTAGATCTGCTGTTTAGTGCCCAGCGGCCGTCCGTGGTGAGCCGTGGCGAATTGTGGTGCTCGGTTTCCCACTCTCCTCCGCGTCCTTCCTGGTGCTGAGGGTATGTGGGGTTTGTGCGTACAATTTACCGATTTCCCGTCACTCTACTTTTCTTTTTCCGCCTATGGTAGATGAGTCAGCATACACCGTTCTGTACTCTGTGCAATACACGTACATCCGTGCAGTGCAACATCACCGCCAGCCAATCACGCTCTGGGCGGATAATAGTATATCCTCTTTTCCTCTGGTCTTTGGGTCTCTATTGCCTAAAGGCGCTTGGTGTTTCAGGCACAAAACGTGGCGTTCTCTGCCTCGATCACGATCAGTTCGGTCGGTGGCAGCTTACCCGGAGGTGCGGCGATGGGGTTTTGGGGGTGGGATTTTGAGTGAGTCATTCTAATGCAGTGGGGACGATTTGGCCGTTGGGATAGGCATGAGGGAGTGAGGTTAAGGAGGGGGGGCACCTGACTGTGTGCTTGCGTTTAATTAAAATTTTGGGTGGAGGGCAGGTGTTGGGCAAGGGCTTGTCCACGTTGCTTGTTTGCTTGTTGACGGGACGTAGTATATGCACATGGAGAGTAAGGTTTTATTTGGTGAAGAATGGAATTTTTCTAATGGGTCAATGGATGAACGCCGAGTGTACGCCGAGTGTACGCCGCAGATATGCAGAACAGGATAACCGCTAGAGGTAGAGGTGGTGGTTGGGTGCTAGCCGTCTTCGTCATCTACCTCTTCCATTTGTACGCCTTGATATTGGTGCTGAAACCTATGGGTTTCTTGCTCGGGATCTGCTATAACGGCGTCGTCGTCTCTAGCGGTGCTGGTTTTGTGAATGTCTGGTGCGGCATTGATGGTGACGTTTCTTGATTCTCCCCGAGGGACACGTTGTTCCCTACCACGACTACTACCGCCATACCCTTCCTCCTCCAGCTGGTCTGCCTCCTCCGGCTCTAGCAGTCTCCCTGTCTGTCCCCTCTGCGCTGCTAGCTTCCGCTGTACCGCAGCTGGCACAAACGCTTGCGTCGCCTCTTTCCGCAGGTCGCGGATCACGGGCGCGGATTCGTAGACCACTTTGGCAGGTGGTGGTTCGGGCATTGAAGGTTTTGGTGGGAGAGGATGTGGGCCGCTACTGGCTGGGATGCGGGAGCCGCTGGAGGGGAGGGGCGTGAAGTTTGGATTATGGACTGAGCGGTTTAGGAGATACTCGGGGGGAATCGGCGGGGGTGTGTCGTGTGGCATGGGGATTGCGAGGACGGAGGAAGTCGTAGAGGAGTCGCTCTCACCGTCACCATCTCTTCTGTGTCGGGCTGTATCCCGCCTCTCCCCTCCCCTTCCTCTACCGGTCCCTCGGCCCCTCTCCCCCCCCCCATGGCGACTCTCAAACTGTGGCGCTTTGTCCCCAAGTGCATCCCTTGCCTTCCTCACAGCAGCGACATCGCGCTCCAGCTCTTCGAGAAGTTTCTTGTCTCTAGGGTTCAGCTGCCGACCGGATTCCTGGAGCTCCTTGAGCTCGTCGATTTGGCGCTGCAGCCGCTCGGGATTCCGGCGGGCGATTTTTTCCGTACGGCGAGCGGCTTTTTCGATTTTGCCTGTAGAAGATAGAGATGAGTAAACCTGTAGAGAGTAAAGGCTTCGTACCGTTAAGGTATAGTGTCGACCATGGGACTGGCTATTGCGTGATGCTTACCTTTCTTCAACGCCTTCTCCTTCTCCTTCTTCCGGTGTGCCTGCGCTGGGTTCACCGACTTCTCCTTTGCCATTACGTGGGGATCAAACTGATGTTCTGATGCTCGATTTTTCGCGGTCTTTGGTCCAATAGTAATAATATCCGACGTAAGCGACAAAGCGCTTGTTCTGCGGATAAACTCCAGAGCAGTGCCCGGAACATGTGAACGTGCTGCAACTACATGATGGAGGAGAACAGGAACGATCCTTCTATCCACGACCAGGGGAAATGGTATAAACTGCTATCCATATTACCCGAGGAGCGTCAGCCGCTCCTTTGGTCTCCAGCTCTGCCCAGCTCAACAGAAACAGACAAAGCAACGCAAATACCAGGCTTCGATCCCGCTTGCCCTCAGATTCGAGACACAGACAAGATCCCCACTCCGTTGGCTCGCCCGACAGCCAGCCAATTGATGCCCCTGAGATGTGTTCTTGCTCTGGACTTTCTTAGATCTGCCGGTGTATTCTCCTCTCACCTAACAGCCCTCCTCCTCCTGATGGTTAGGGGTTGTTTCCTTCATGCGGTGAACAACCTAGTCTTGTGGTTCCTGCGTTCCTCTTTTTTGTACGGTGTTTTCGCACAACATGTAGTTCCTCTTGTCGTGCAACCTCTAATATCTATATCTACTCCGTTCGCGGATGTGCGTGCATTTATTTCCTTACTCTCCAGTTTTGGAGCCGCAGTTCCTTCTACACCGCTATTAGATGGACCTATATAGCTATACCTAGTTGCAATAACAAGCTGCTTTACCTGACCAGGCATTCGGATATCCCAAGCCCTAACTGCCCGCCGGATTGAGCCCTCAGATTTAACGGGCTGCGACGCGTCCCTTATGAAGCTGTCAAACTCTTCGATTTCTCACAACCTTTCAACAATGGAGTAAACGCGTTATCATTCTAGCCATATATGTATACAATATTACTATCCTCTTTCTCTCCTAGTCTATTTAAATACGCGATTTCTACATAAGGTTACGGCCATGTTCTATAGCCACGAAGGTATTTCCTGCCTCTCTCCTACGTCGGAATCGCCTTTGCGGGATGTACCCTCTGACAGCCCGGCCACCTGGCTCATATAGTCCTTACCTCCCGCAAGTATGGGGTTGCCACGGTATGGTAAGTACTTGCCGCAACACCTCGTTTAATGCTGCCGGCTGACTTAGTTAGGTTGGTGGCAACCCTTGGGTCCCAATCGACGCTGAAGAAGGTCAACCGGAAGGCAATCCTCGATGTCAATGTTCCCAAAGCTTGCGAGACAATTATTGATCCGGAAGCACCTATGGCGCTGAGGTTGCAGAGTAATCTTCTGTATGTGCACTGCTAACTAGAGAACTTGTCGTCCTTCTTTCTTACCTGATATTTCCAGTTATGGTGTTAGTCGTGTGTATTCGCAACAATGCGGATATATATTGGCAGATGCACAGAGTGCGCAGAATAACATACGATCTCTCCTTAGAACTCTGACATCCAGGGGGAGGGAACTGGATCCAGAAGCTGGAAAAGCTAAGTAAGGTTTCTCCGACTGACAGATTCCAAAGGTCGCTAACTATAAACCTAACAAGACCAGGCCAACTCGTGATTGAGGATGCCCCGTCCTTCCTTCCTGACCCCCCACTTCTACCACTTGACCTGGACTTCTCCAATCTAAATTTCTTGTCTGCGTCTTCTTCGTCTCTACTGTCTCCACACTCTGGACCACTTAACCAATCTAGCCCACAAAGTGCCAACGACTCGATTGCTGGCATTGTTATTCCTACGTCTAATACTGGCGGTGATGCCGGTGATATTGGTGGTTTCGTTCTTTCAGATGAGGGGGGTGCCTCCAAGGGCAGTAGGTTTGGGTTTGAAGCTGCTATATATGAAGAGCAGGGGGAGGGCTTCCTCCCAGACGTCGATTTCGAGTTTGATGCAGACGGAAATATACGTGATATTAGTGCCGAGAAAAGAGCAAGTACAGCTCTTCCTGGAAGAGGCAGGTTGGATAGCGACTCTGCAGCTAGTGGTCGAGTGAGAATGGAGCATGACGAGGGACTAATGGCCGGTATTATGGTATGCTATTCTAAGCGGATGCGGTTTGAAGCCTAGAGATACTGATTGTCAAAAGCATGGCGCCATCCTTGGGGAAGATTATGATCTGCCCTTAGCCCAAGACTACGGGGTCCTCCCGGATGCAGAGCCTTTCCCGGAGATGGGTACCCCGAAGGCCAAAACGCGTAACGTTCTTCAGACTCCTTCACCGCCTAAACGTGCTCGAGGGGAGGGAGAGTCCTCGGAGAGTTCGGAAGATAGTCCTGCTCCTCGGAAACGTAAGGCCCTGAAGATATATCGGATGGATAGAGGAATCGAACTTCGTAACGAAGATCTTAGTAGGTGGAATAGAGAATATGTAAGCAATATGGAGGAGGCTATAAGAAAAAAGGAAATATATAAAGCTGCACCGCAAGCGAAGAAGAATGCTGCTCGCTGGGTACTTGGGAATGGGATAGGTGGCGTGGGTTGTGGTGCGGGTATCTCGAAGATGACGAATGTGGCTTTCAACGGATTCTACGGCCGGCAACTCATGGAGACTTTCCGCCAAAACCCTTCCAATCAAGACTGGAGGGCATACGATGGGGGTGCTGGGTCAGACTCAGAACACCGACGAGCCCGATCTCGCAATATTGACAGCGACCAGGTTGGCCTGGGGAGCGACATGGTATTGGGTGGAGACGAGATGGGCCGAATTTACGATGATGATGTGGGTCCTACGTTCTCTAAGGGATTCATGCATCTGCTAACACGATTTCAGGGTGTTGAGATTGGCAGGGAGGCTCCCGCACCAGTTGAGGAATTCTCGTCTGCTATGCCATGGAACCTTACTGCATCTCTTCGAGGTTCTCGGGCTGGCTCAATTGGTCAGGGCCACCTCTATTCTAGTAGCATAGTTGGCGGTTTCAGCGGCGGCGGTCCTGGCTCCGGGCCAAGCATTCGGGGTTCGCTACCTAGAAGGGTCAATCGTCTGACAAGCGCTAGCCCTCTAATCAGCCGTGGGAGGGAGAGCGGGCTTGAGCGTCTTAGTAGCCTGGAGTTACCCGATGGTAACGAGGGATGGCTCCGTGGGGAACACATGGATGGCCAGCAGGTGGACGAGTTTGAACTATATGGGCCAGTTGCAAATGTTGATACGCAAACAGCGGCGCAGACGCAGTGGATGAAAGAGATGCTCGATAACGAAAGCTTCAATTTCCTGAAGTTTGTAAAGGCATCAATTGAGAGGCAGGAGAAGCAAGGTAGCAGTGATGCAAGACAGAGAGGATTCGCTATTTTCGAGGAACTTTTGCCGCCAAGGGACAACACCAAGATCGTTGCTGCGCAAGCACTGATCCATACACTGTCCCTTGCCACGAAAAACCTAATAACTCTCCAGCAAGATGAAGGTTATGGAGATATTCGACTTGGCATTGTACCTGCCCTTTAGTCGAGAATAGGCGATAGAATGCATTCCTGGAGTTAGTCTTGTGTTTCGACGATACGGGAGGTATCAGCAACGAATAAAAATGATCTGGCGATGCGGGCATGCTCATGGATATATTATTTGCATATTTGCTAGGAGGTTTATTTATGTGGAGGAACAAGTATCGTAAAGGTGCGAGGACGGGTTGGGGGGGGATATAGTGGAATTTCATAAATGATATCCGATTGTAGAAAATCGGCAGTAGCATCCATCAACAATATAGTTACTAGCTCATGGCTTTTTTTTTTTTTTTTTTGCCAGCAAAACGACGAGTAAATCACAGTGATAATAACCGTAAAGAAGCCCGTAAAACAAGATAAAATACAAAAGTCGATTATTTCCTCTCTCTCTCTCTCACACACACACACACATACACACACAAACATTCAACCAGCCCAGTCCAGTCTCAGCCCAGCCCAGCACAAAACTACAAAACCGCAAAACCACAAACCCTCTCCCTCCCTCCCCCTTATTAACAAACTACCCACACAGGGTTCGACCGTCTTAAACAAACGAGACAAAACAAAACAAGACATAACCCTCCGCCGAAGCCGGGACCCCCTTTCCCCTTTCCTCTTTCCGTTTCCCTGTCCTCCAACCCCCGATGGGTAGAGGTGTGGTGTGTTGGTGAGATTTGCGGGTTAAATAGAAATAAAAAAAATAAATCGTTGTGGGAAGTTGTGGAGTATACGCTGGGGGTTGTGCGTGAGAGGGTTTTGTTTTATTTTTATTTTTACTTTATTTTTATTTTTTTGGGGGAGGAGGAGGAGGAAGGGGGGGGGTTTGTTTCTGGCAGGGTATGGATGTATGTATGTGCTGTACAAGTTTAATTGTAACGAGCGGTTTTGGCAAGGGGATTTGGGAGGCAACTGGGGTGGTGTTTGGTTATCGTTTATTGCATCTATATAATCACGCAGGGATAGGGTAGGGTAGAGTGGTTTGCATGCATGGGCTTTATCATCATTATTATTGTCTCGGATAGAGGCATGGATGGAGTGGGTCACCCGCAAGGGGGCTCCTCGCGCATGTTGGCCTGGTCGGGCTTTCTCCCGCCGTAAATACCCCCGTTGAGGATCCATTGCTCGTTGTCGTCTGTGGCATCCTGGACTCTCCGCCACGGGTTTCTCGGTGTGGAGCTATTTCCTTTTACTGGAGGGCTGTTGTTCGTGCTGGCCTTGTATATCGGCCTTATTAACCCGCCTATGAGGGGGTTGTTGCTGTAGGCGCCCGGGGTAGTCTGCGGGTCTGGCACCTCGTCGTCGGGGCTGTCTTCTGATTCCTCTGGTCTCTCCGCTGGGCCCATCCTCTTGATGACTTTGCCGCCGACCAGATCGACGCTGACAACCATGCGTCGCTTTTCCCATTCGGGTTTCGCTTGCCATTCTTGCTCTCTCAGCACTTTCTGTTGCTTTTTTAATTGTAGTGCCCGCTCCTGGGGCGTTGCCCACATGGATTGCCCAGCAGAGGGTATCTCAAAGTCTGCACTCTCGTCAATGATATGGGTCCGCCTGGCGGAGGTTGCCTGGTAGCCTAGCAACTTGTCCCGGTGCTGCTTTGCAGCAGCGAGTTTGCCGTCGTTCTCCCGCTCAGACTCTGAGGTTGCTGGTGTAGAGACTCCAGATCTTGAGGCGAAAGCCCGTGGCATTTTGGAGACTTCAGCGCGCTTGTGGGAGGCGTTGTTTGCTTCCATTTTCTCCTTGCCACGCTCTTCGCGTAGGATCTGCACCATTGACTGGATCTCGACTCCCGAGAGTAACGGCATTCCACAGAATGTGCAAGGGCCGAGTCCTTCCTTGACACATATAATCTTACCGCAGTTCAGGCAGTTAGGGGCAGCTGCCAAGAGGGGATGGCGCGTAGCCATGCAATTGCACTTGCGTTTTGCCGCTTGATCTTGGGAAGTAGTCTTGGAGCTGAGCACTGGATTGGTCTGAATCTCTAGAGCACGAATTGCCGAGTCGAGATCGCTGGTAGTAGACGATTGCCCGTGCATGGGTGTCCCGCCGGTAATATGAACTTTATGAGCCCTAGGAGTAGAGACCGGGGCATTTTTCTTTCTCGGCTTTGGTACGTCAGATACTAGCGGGCCCTGAGCACCTGGTGGGAGTTTGTTTCTAGCAGGACCAGGGGATGCGTTGCGGGAAGAGGCGGACGATGAAGCATCCTTGGACGTTGGGGCCTGAAGACTCTCGGGACCCACCGCAAGGGCATCCTTTCGAGGGACTTTTGCACTTCTACCTGGACCTGCATATATCTCCTCATCATTGGTCTTGATGTAGCCTTTGGAGAAGCTGTCAGCCGGTTCATATGCGGTCCCTTCATTTGGTTTGCGAGCTGGATTCGGGAAGTTGTTCAAGGGTGGCTTTTTCTTTCTTGCCTTTCGCGGAGCTACCGGTACATGGGCACCTGCTGTAGTAACAGACGTAGGCGGTGGGGACAAGCGGGAAATGAAAGCGGTGACAAATTCTAATGCTAGAGTTGATTCTCCAAGGAGCTCCTACTTGCTGTCAGTGTCTTAATTGAGTGGGTATGCTGCCACTGCTCGTACCTTGAAGTGATTTCCAGCCGCTTCTCTCGACAGTGTAGCCGCGTATTCAACAATCTGTCGGAGCGAGGCCTCGTCTAGAGGCAGAAGAGTTTGCAGGCGAGGCACTGCCCATGCTTGAAGGTCCTTCAGATCCATCGTGAAGCTGGGCGAAGCCGGCGTGCGGAGCCGTTGCGTCACTCGAGTCTTCCTGCCTTAGTCATCAACCGATATGTTTCCTGTTCCTAGTCTCTTTATAGACCAACCTTCCGCACGAGGTGTGGGCTAAGCAGCTGAAAGAGATCAACGGCAATTAACACAATCGTTAACACAACCGTTAATCTGCCCTATTGGTATCAAAGACGCATTCAAGAGAATCATGCGACTAATGTGCCGTTCCCGAGTCTTTCAATCGTCATCAGAAAAAAGGCATTGTACGGGATTCCGCCCGATCAGAGAAGACGAAGCTGAGACTGCAGGAAACGAAGGTTCAGTGCAGCTGTGGATCGAGGCGTGACCTCTGATTGGAAACTGTGTTTCTTCCTCTAGGCGCACAATGGTTTGAGGGTACGGCTCAGCGACCTATATTGTCAGAGAACCTGAGAAGCACGGAGGAGTTTTCGAACGCGATAACTTTGTTGACTTGGTGTTGCAAGTTGAAAAAGAAGAAAGCAGTATATTCAAGCGATATCATAACACTTTTGTACGTGGTAAATCCAAAATATTGCTCAGAAACCTCCAAGACGCTAATTGCCCTTCAGCGCCCCACATTAATTTTTTGCTCTGTGCAGGATTCAAACTCTGGTCTTAGTGTTGCCAGGTGAATCTATTTTACTTATATGCGTGGGCAATTGGGGCGTTGAAATTTATGCCGAGAGATAACTGACGTTAGCGTCTGGAAGGATAATCAGCTGCTAAGAGGGCTGATAGCCTGTGGGAATGCATTTTGTTTCTGATAGTTTATCCCAGTGACACTGCCCTATTAGGGTCTACCTATATATTAGGGATCTGCTGCGCGTTGTCGGGGTTGGGGAGCGGGTTTGTCCCCCGTCATCACCAGGCCCCTTGTTCGTTTTCAAGCAGTACACCGTTTGCAGAAAGGAATATATTGAAGTTTTTGTCATCTGTTCTGCAACCCTGTTTTTCCTCACATTTTTCGCTTCCGTTCAATTTAATTAAATGATATGCCCAGCTGGGAGCGGCTGAGATGGCCTCTCGGCCGAGTCCGGATCGGCGCCGTCAGCAATGGTGTCGAAATGCTACAGCTAACCTCGGCGTTTGGCAGCATCGACAGACAGACCGCACATCTTGTCATCTCGTCATGTTGGTGGGGCTTGATGGCTGTTTCCAGCTTGCCGTCTCTCTTTGGCTCGGTTCTTCAGCCTCGCGCGTAGTGGGGTTGCTTGCTTTTTCGGGGCTGGGGGTTTCTTGGATGAGTCGTGGGGGCGGATGTATGGAATGGAAATCATATTGTGCGTCATTTCTGTGCTTGACGGCGCTGGTTCTGTTCTTCTTCGCTGTGCGCCGTGCTTTTCCCTACTAGTTCGAATCTACTTCGCAGCTTCGCGCAATGGTGTTTGTCGACTTTCTCCCGGCGCAAGTGGACGCGGCCTCCTCCACCAATGCGCTTCCCTTCACAGACTCTCCGTCCCAGCTCGTCTGGTCAGATGTCAAACTCTTCTTCGGCGTTCTGAGCTATGTCTGGACAGTCCTCTCTCCCATGTACCCCTTTGGATCAGGGAAACTCGATGAGATGTACCCGTCGTTCAATAATATCGTGTGTATAGTACTCCACGCAATTTTGATCGTCTTGCAGTCGCTTTTCATCCTTACGATCCCGATCTGGTTTCTGTATCCCCTTCCGTTGAATGTACTGGTGGTGTATGTGGTGTTATTTTGGATGGTCAATAAAATGATCTGGGGGTGGCTGAATGGAGATGGAAAGCCTTTGACGTCGAAGGTCCCGATGGACGGGTGGGAGGACCATGGCGACGAGAAGTGGATTTTCATGAACGGTATTTCCGTTGGGTAATAGAGTCTTGACTTCTACAACCAATTGGGAGACGTCTTACTGATAGGATTTAGGGATCATTGGCTGCAGAGCAATATTGATCGACTGGCGATGACGTTCAGACGTAAGGTTACGGGCGTACATAATCTAACGTGGGTTCTAAAATTCCCCTAGGCGCTACGCTTGGGCTCTGTGCTAATGGAAATATCGCGAGATAGGACGGGCATTATCTTCGATATCATCCAATGCATCATCGAACGTGACTTCTGCTACAACACTCAAGACTGCCGCCAAGCCTACCGTCTCGTCAAAGAAGCCCTTCAAGACCCTACTAACAACAAAGTTGTCCTGATCTTGCACTCGCAAGGCGCTATCGAAGGCTCCCTCGCAATCGACTGGCTCCTCGCTGATCTCCCACAACACCTCTTCCGGAAACTCGAAGTCTACACCTTCGGCGCCGCTGCCAACCACTTCAACAACCCCACCCGTTCCGACACCCCCGCCCCTAACCTCGCCCGCAGGCTCGGCAGTTTATCCCGCGAAGAGCAAACGGAACGAGTTATCCGCCATATTGAACACTACGCCAACGGAGGTGATTTGGTGGCCCACTGGGGCGTCCTGAACTTCGCCAAGGGTATAAATTACCGCAATAACCGCTTTGTGGGGCGTGTGTTTGAGAGCAAGGTCTCCACTGGACATTTGCTTTGCCAGCATTATTTGGACTTTATGTTTAGGTGGGAGGAGGAGGGGGTCGTTGCGGAGGAGAATGGCTTTGTAGGTTCGCTGGTTGATGTGGAGAGTGATGTTGCAGTTCGGAGGGAGGATGCGAGTGCGAGTACCATGTTGGTGAACGAGGGAACAGCACCTCCGGATGGTAAATCCGTTGCGATCGAGTATTTGCAGGGGACATTGGCCAACGCGAAGGGGAATCAGAGGCCGGTCAGGGAGCTGAGCCGGCTGTGGGAGTATCGGAATGGCATGTCGCCAAGTGATTAAAAAAATGAGCAGGATGGGATTTGTGTGAGCATCTTTGTTGGAGCAATGAGTGATAAGGTTATGCGGTTGGCAACTTCTAGGAGAATTTTGGGATATTACCAATTTTTTTTTTTCCTCTCGTGTGTTTTGGATAAAGGAAAAAAAAAAAGAAAAAAAGAGTTTGATGATGATGAAAATGATGAGCCAAACCAGGAATTAAAAAAAAAAAATAAAAGGAAAAAATCGGTTTCGAGTTTAACATTGGAAATCAAAACATAAAGTACATTGCCGCTGAGCTTATCATTGTGGTATGTATGGGGTTTTTTGGGGGGGGGAATGGAATTGGAATGTGATGGGTTATAGCCGTGTATGTTTGTGTGTATGTGTGTGTGTGTAGTTAGTTAATAATCGACGCCACACACACGCCACACAGCAAGACCTATCATTCCTGCCCCAGCCCAACTACTCAGAATCCTGAGCTTTTTATCTGACTGGGGCGTTTCTAGATTAGATTAGATTATATTAGCATTCCGGCCCGAAGGGGGGGAGGGGAGGGGAGGGGAGGGGAGGGGAGGGAGCGGAGACTAGTATGGCGTAGTGTGGTATGGTATCCGGACGGGATTGCGGTGGTGTGGTGTTACTATGCGGTGTGGTATATACCCTCTCTCTCCCTTTACTTGTAATTGGCTTCGAATTCGGGAGATCGGGAGATTCAGGGTTTGGGCGCGTGGAAGCAACAAGCCGGGGCTGTTTTTTTTTATTTTATTCTATTTTATTTTATTTTTTGTATTCGTCTTTCTTCTTCGGTGGAGTAAAAATCTTGAATTCAAAAAACTACAAAGTCATATTCTGGCAACTTTCTCTTCGAAAAAAAAAAACCCCAATCCCTCCCGCTTCCGTTTTGTTTTTTTTTCTTTCTCTTTTATAGGGATTTAGTTTGGTATCATGACGATAACGTCCACCTAGATGGATATTGGGAAAGATGTTGTTATTAGCGTGGATGGTTTTTATCTGGGTAAATGTGATTTTTTTTTTGTTTGGATGTTTTGGTTGGGGGAATGGAATGGAATGGGGTGGAATGGTGAAGCATACCGAGATTAGGACGTCTGGGCGGTGGAAGTTTCCATAGCCGGCGTAGCGGAGGGACCTGGAGGTGGAGAGGTGGGTTTGGGTTAGTCTGGTTGGTTGTGGAGTTGGGTTGGGATTGGGCGGTTCTCACGATTTGAGGAAGTGTTCCGCTTCGGCACCGACGGCTTCCATACCGCCAGCTACGGATTGTTTGCCGATTTCTTCGTCGAATTTGCTGGGGAGAGGGAGGGAGGACGGTTAGCGGGGGTTGCTTTGCTTTGCTTTGCTTGCGGTGGAGTGGCGGAGTGGCGGAGGGCAGCTTACACGTAGCAGACCTGCTTGTGCACAATATCCTTCACCCCACACCCCAGCCCCTTCAGTATGGCCATGATGTTAGTCCATGTCTGCTTCGCCTGGATGAAGTAGTTTCCCTCGCCGCCCTCGATAAGCTCGCCGTCGGGTCCGGACGCCCATTGAGATGAGACGAAGGCTAGTTTGGCGCCTGGCGGGACGATTGTTACGTTTGAGTAGAGGTTTTTGTAAGGGGGCGCGGAGCCTGGGGGGTTGGAGTGTGTGAGGGACATTCTCTTTCTTTGCGTTTGTTTGTCTTGGTGTGGAATATCGGTTTCGTTTGCCGGTTGGTAATGGAGGAGGAAGAGAAGATGAAACGAAACGGAAAGTGAGGGGCTTTTGCTATGGTTATACGCCTTTACGCCCTCCGCTGCGTATGCAGAAAAGAGGGGTAACTAACATTGAGCCATCTGGTTGTCATATTCACACCCCCACCGTTGTGTGGGCTTCGCGAACCACATGGGAGAGAAAGCCCAGGGAACAAGGAGCGGGTCTGGATGGCTCCAGCCCGTGCCTCTTGCTTTGCCCTTGTCTTTTCCCATTTCCAAGACTTCGTGGATTCTTATTCCTTGGTGGTGAGGGGGCGGTGGCCTGGAGCAATTGGTCTGGCTTTGCCTTGGTTACCCTACCCCGCTTTTGTGTTCCTTCCCCCTGGCTAATTATCTCGAGGGCACTTGCGCTAGCAGCAATGAGGGGATCTTGGCTAGGCTGGGCTTGTTTGGCTTTACAGCTTTTGCGTTGTTCATGGTTGGGTTGATGCCTGTCTGGAATAGACTTTAGAGTTCTAGACCATCCACCTCGGCTTGCTGGTGTGGTGAGAGGGAGGGTTTAATTGGGTGCCTCTCCCAGGGCACCCCCGTGAATCGAAGCTATGCCTGCTCCCCCCCTGAGCCCTAATTGAAAAGGAAGTGAAATTAGCCAATGGCTAGATGGAGGTTGAAGATTCCTTGGGACTGTCTGTTCACCGGGCAATCAACTGCTTGAGTATATACCCTCGGCCGTGCCGTTGTATCTCGAGCTCTTGTTGGTGTGCGTTGCTGATTGTTAGGGTCGAAAGAGGTCTCGGTCTCATCCTGTAAATACGGCTTTGCCGGTATTAGTCTCGAGAGGTTGGCTGGGGATACGCTCCGTGTGGTCTTAATGGTGGGCGTTGGTTTGGCCAGCGGCCGCCTGTTTGTGAGGGAGTGCGTTGCATTTTACCCACCTCAGTATTCGCGTAGCTTGTATGTACTGTACCTTGATCAGGCCCCGGGCTTGGTAGGTCTAAATGTGTCCTGCAGTCACACTTGTCTGGTGACGGTGTCTGCAAATTTGGGGAAAAGGCAGAAAAAAGAACAGACGCTCTGCGGATCTGCAGCTGATGCTGGATTTGTCGCCTGGAGGAGCCGTGAGGTGGACCATTGGCTATTCACCATTCCATCTGGAGTTGCATCCAATATACAGAACGGCGGCAGCTAGATATCAGCCCGAGCCGAAAGGAGATTTGCTCCCAAAACGACTGGGCGGTCGCTCCCCATCCCCCATCTTCCTGGGTCATCAAAAGGCTCGAAATGGCACTATCGGCCACCCCGATGCCCTGATGTGGACGCTGAAATTGGGGCTGAACTTCGGTATCGTCGGATCCGGGACGACGCAACAACCACAACGAAACTCCAAATCGCCTCATCCAGCGCAGTCGGCCAGTCGCCCTCGATGCCTCTAGGCTTCCTATACGTCCCCGCCTGTCTAGCCACCGTGTCGAGCTGAATGGCGGGATCGCAGCGCCACAGCCGCGAGAATCAGAGCCAAGCGTCGCCAGGACCCAATCAAATCATGAGAGCCTAATCACAGGTTTCATTTTGCCTCATATCTATCAACCAACTTCTCGATGCCAGAACCGCCATTATACTCCCTTCACCGAGAGGGGCTGAACCACGGAACATGCACTATCCGGACAGTTCATCGACCAGGTTGTCAATCTCACATCAAACATGGGGCACGAAAGTGCAATCTTGCACCTACCAACCAAATCATCCAGGAGCCAATTCGTGAGCAGGCAGAGAAAAAAAAGGAACAGGCGCCGCGGGGACCTGCTAACTGTGGACGAGCCAGGCCCCTAGACCTAGGCTCTAGGGCCACTTGCGGTGGCAATCAGGCTTTGAAGACGACTTCCTGCGGTCCATCACTTGCACAACCTTTTAGGACCTCATTACTCATTGAGCACGAATATGTAACCCGCGTGTTCACGAACTATGCCGCCTAAATCAGACGAAGCCCGGGGGACCCACCTGATCCACCAGTAAGCTGCCGCCGGTGGCTAACCCCCTCTGGTACTACCAGTAGGCTTAACGCGGGAGAAACTCCTGGGCTTGCTTATTTCCAATTCATGTGTGCAGTACTAATAACTCGGTCCGGAAGCCACAAGACCGAGGGTCAGGACTTGTGAGTTATTCATTCACATTCTCGCAAACGGAGGTACTGAGCCACTCCGGGGGATTCCAACCAATGCCTAGTCGGCGTGGGGGTGATAATTATCGCGACAAACTGTGCTTGTTCTTCAGCTCCCGTCCCACGCAATTCTAGTGCGTAGGGAAGGGGGCAAGGCATATTGACATTATGGGGATGGCCAACGGAACTATTCGCCCCAGCTGGCGGGGACACTGCAAAAGCTCCCCACTTAGCAGAGCTATGATGTGCGACTAAAGCCTTGGCTACCCGCACGAAAATAGAGCCAATCTCTACTAAGGAATCTGTAAGAACCGCGGGCCCTAACCATCGGGATTGCCCAGCTACCAATGAGGTCTGTATGTACGGCATGTTTGAGCAAAATCTTCGGACGGAAGCCAGATTCAGCATGCCTGACGGAGCCAGGCCATGGCATTACTGGGGTCTCGCTGTCCTGGCGAGCATTAATGACCCCTCATTAGCTCACGAGAAAGCAGTTTGCCCGCCTGCCACCAATTTTGCTCTCTAGACGACACGCCTAGCCCAACATGCCGCTAGATACTAGGCTTTCTGGTTGGACGACCAGCGATACCCACACCCCCTTGGCGGGAGGAACACACCATGCGTCAAAGGAGTCCTAGACGTGCCCACATAGACTTTCCTTGATCCTCTTCAGCGGTGCCCTTACCCTCCTTAGTTCTCCTTTCTAACCACCAATCGTTCCTCGTCAATCGAACCTTGGGAGGGCGTCTCATAAACCACTAGACTGTTGTGGCAACTAGCATCAACACCCTGACTACTGTTGCATGAGGGAACGCAGCCCGCTTTCCCAGTAACGGGGTTGTCACCCAAGCGACGCGGCCAGCTCCACTTTTCCCAACTACACTTGCCTAATAACCTGCTAACTGTTGGAATTTGGGCTGCCCCTATCTTGGCAGCGTGCCGCTGCCAAGGCAGCAGCCACATAGCTGCGAGAACTCTTCTTCCTCTGTCTTCTTCTATATCCGCATGTCAATTAGACCTATCTACATCACTGCGGCCGTCTAAATCCAACACTAACTCTCCCCTTCTGATACCCTTGCCTGTCCCCTACTAGCACTACCGCCTACCTGCACAGGACAGCCAACGTGTAAACCTACAAGCAAGCCGCTGATGCAGCCACACCTCCTTACACACACACACATGTACATTTTGCCGCTCGGATTGAGCCAGTTCCGGAGTTCAGCTCCTAAGAGTCCAGATTCAGGTGGCTGGCCCAGCCACTGGATGTCTGCTCTTGGGGAAGTCTGCCCTAAAGTGATGCCCAACCGAAACTCAATCCTAAGGGTGAGTGTCTTGGTGGGTGTGGTTTGGGTGGGGAGGTCGGGCGTGAGATTTGTGACTGACCTGATTCATTTGGTGATGAGCAACGCCCGTCGGCTACGGTACTGGCGACTAGCGTTGGTGGTAGGTGAGGACAGCTCATAGCATCGCACAATTCCAGAGATGGAGTTTCTAGTTCCCATTGGGGTGTAGGTGGGGGTAGTGGAAAGGGATAATCATGCAGAAGACTGGCGCGGCCTGACACATAGTTATCGCAATCTCGGTGTTTTCCGCAAAGGGCACGTATACATATGCTAGCATTGCAGATAGGCTGCATCCACACATGAGCGGAGAAGGAGCACGTACAGCGACTGGCAGCCGATGGGTAGGAGAGTGAGTATGGTGCGGCATTTTGGGCCTTCTGTTGGTGGTGGTGATACGACGGCAGGTGGGTTTATAGTTTATTGAACACCCATGGGGTTGAGTAGGCAATCAATCCTCGGGTATATAAAGTCCCTAATGGCTCCAGGAAGGAGGGGAATTTGAGAGAACACCAAACAGTCGCCCCTCAAGGCTACCGAACACCATAAGTGAAAAACAACCCACCGAGTCACCTCACCAAAGACAAATCTCTAAAAATGTCGTCCCTCACCAATTTAAACCCCGAGGGCTCCACCCCTCCCTACAAGGACCTATTCTCCAATGTTACGATCGTCCCCCCAGGCGCAAAGCTTGCCTATATCTCTTCCCAATGGGCCTGCGATAGTACCGGCCAGCTGGTTGAAGGCGGCAAAGGGAACCCTTACCTCCAAGCTAAGCAGACGTGGCAGAATGCTTTTATTATCCTAAAGGGGCTAGGATGCACCATGAAGGACGTGATCCATAGGGGGAACAGCCATTAGTGAGTTTTTATCTCCATTGAGCAATTTCTGTAGCTTTGAGATGGAGCGCGTTTGAGTGCTAATAGGAGCGTTTTGTGGTGTAGTGAGTTCAGCGAGGAGATTGCGGAGAAATGTATCAAGGGGTCTATTGAGGCCTGCCCGCCCGAGCAGCTGGAATATTTTTTCAAGTCGTAAGTCGCCTCCTTGTTTTTGCTACCCACCGTATATTGTACTTCCTAGTCTGCTAACTTGTGGCCAATAGTTCTTGCTCGTACAGCGGGTGCGCCCAACCTCACCTTCCCGATATCCTGTACATGGTAAGTGACAACTGCCCCTCAGTGTATTCTACCTAGTGGGGCGACGACTGGTCGGACGGTAGGCTAACCAAAGACATACCAGCTCGACCTCGTCGTCATTATCCCCAGCTGAGCGGGAAATGGGCTCTTAGGGATGCTCCCCGCGGGAAGGGAAGCCTGACTATCCCTTACCTAGGTGGTGGTGGTTGTTGAAGCGCTTGAGATCCTTAGCCACTCGTTATTAGTCGTACGCAGATATGTTTTGTCATTTTGATGCCTAGTGCTGGCCTTGGTCCGGCGATTGGATGAAGGAGTGGTTTTATCTTTGGTTATTATGCCGTCCCTCCCTAAGCTAGTTAGTAGGATAACTACGATGAGAATACAAGTATGCTTTGCGCGAATCGGCACGAGTACTCTGTACTTATCCTACTGCTGTAGCTGCCTAGAGCTAAATGATCGGGGTACGGTACGGCTTCCATGACCAGCGAGAACGCCCCCCAGTCTAGCCATATCCAAAACGGGAATAGAAGTGAAATAAATAAATAAATATCCGGTGTCCTATCTGGGTACTGGCCTGCCTGCCTGGCGTGTAACATGAGGGCAGACTCCGAGCACGCAGATCAAACATATGCACGGATCAGTGGATCAGCGGGTCGATGGACGGAAGGATCAGTGGAT